>JAUKPP010025541.1:1205-17518 GCA_032273245.1 Phyllaplysia taylori | reverse complement strand
GGGGGGGGGGGGGGGGGGGGATGGTTTCGCCCACTGGCCCATGCACTATTTCTCTACCAACTCAAACGCAAAATGTTTGGCAGAGGGAAACTTTCACTTCAGACACACGGGTTCCGGCGGAAGACAAACGTGAAAAACAACTTAGTTTCTCACAACCCAAAAGACAAAAGATAACATTCCTGTGCCTAATACGAGACGGGCGTGATAGCGTAAGAGTAGCTAATGAAAAATTTGACTTTAAATTTCCTACCAGAACCCCACAGGTAGTATTTGATGTCTATTGAAGGAAGCCATTTTTCCCCTGCAGTCGCTTTTTTGCTCGATTGCAGTGTGTTCAAAAGTGCCATGCTGGTGCGTTCATTCAATGTGCACTCAAAAAGTAGGCCTACAATGGTGTGCAAAAGCAGAGATATTCATTGCTTTTTGGATGGTTGATTGATTTCCACTTTCATGCCCTTTTGATATTAAATATCACCAACGGTTTTGGTTTGGTTTGAATGTAACGTTTTACGTACCTTGCCACACGTTTGATGTGTTTTCGGTCGTCCGTAGGGAGCACCATAGTTTTTGCCCCACCCTTGCAACTTGACTAGGGAGCGAGATGATTTCGTTTCTATTTTTTCTCTTACCAGAGCTGTCGAAAAAAGCTATTATCATAATATGCGAAAACCGATTTTTTTTTCGTTCAGGCTCCAGACTTTATTATTTAACCGATTTTGATCATTTGAGGCCTACAAAATTGGTCTCGATCTCAACTGTGCGCTTTGCTGGAGTAATCCATAAAATAAACCGGCGTTTGCATGCTATCATTTTTTATATTTTTGAAAAAGTTCGTTCTCAACTGTATGTCTTTTACTTCTCCATGCTTTTACTACGAAAGTGGCCTTCTAATCAAGTGCTTATGTGTGTGTGTCTGAAAAATCGGAAAAATTGTGCTCCTGGGTAAGAAGTTTTTAGGGATTTGGAGAAGTCCCAAGCTTGGGTTCCAAGTGGCTATGAGCTTTGTGTCTAAGAAAAGTATAGGCCTACTGGAAAGATCGAGAGAAGATACAGGTACTATTATCATAATAAAGACAAAACTAATAACATCAGGTGCTATAAACGGGGATTTGCACTAGTGGTAAAAAAAAAAATTCTACGTAGAGAACAAAAATGTGACGCGACTACGTAATACAGTAAAACCTGTCTAACACGACCATCCAATGTTGAGATGAAAAGTGGTCGTTGTAAACAGGTGGTTGTCTTACACAGGAAATACATAGAAAAAATTCAATTTGGGAGCCGATTGAAAGTGTTTGTTTATGCAGGTGATCGTCTTATACAGGTGGTCGCTTGAGCAACTTCAACTGTACGCACTAGACACACGGCAGATTACGCAGACTAAACGTCTATTTTGACAGTAGTTGGCGAACGAAAATGGAGGAGCTAACATTTCATATTGTGACAAGGGCACTAAAACTGGGATTTAGTTATTTGTTTAGATTTTCTGAAATGTCACAAGTAATTTGCCGCGTTTCGGCCGCGTAGTTCGCGGTCCAAAAAAAAAATAATAATAATAAATAAAAAATAAAAAATCAGTAAAAAAAAAAGTTAAGAAATAAAAAATAATGATTTAAAAAAGTTAAAAACCTAGTTCTAAAACGTTCGGCTACCCATCAAACCACGTTTACTAACGGTTAAACATACTTTTTAACCGCTTGATTGCTTAAGGGCCTTCATAATACTATTACAAACCTATTGCATAACAAAAAAGGGCAGGGGCGATCTTTGCGTCGTGTGCTATAAGGACGTTTCTGAGACACCTGTTGGTAAATCTCTCTAGGGCGTGGTTTCTGAACCGTAAAGCAAGACCTACCTGGCGCTCGTGTTGAAGATCCGGTTCTTCTCATCATGTTGTTGTCCAAACTAGCTGAAATGGGTCGAAGCTTTGGTTTGATTTGGTTTCCACTTTTACGTCCCTTACAATGCTGTAAGGTAATTTAAGAGACAGGCTTCTTCGAACCTGCGTGTCAGGGCTACCCGGGCTGAGAGGGATGAATCCCAGCAGAAAACAGTAGATGCCTTTGCACTCGAACTCAGGGCTTCCGCGTGATTAGCAAAAAGCTGAACCAACGACAGGCGCCGGAGGATGTTGAAAGAGTATTGTGTCTTGCCGTGTTGAATCAAGTTTATGATCTTACGAATATATCATGATATAAAAGTAAACGGTTTCTAGCTCATCATTTCCTGGCCATTTAAGTTTGATCTGGGCTACTTAACAAGATTATGTTGATAAATGAAAGCATTTTAAAAGGAGTTGGCGGAACAAGGCCATTTTATGTAATGACGTCAAACCAGCGCACTGGTATACCAAAGATAAGGACTCTTAGGAAAAACCGTAAGGCAATAAAATATGGTTAAGCCGGTTTTTCCAAAAGGTTTAATGCCTACCAAGATCTGGTTTTGTGTCTTACGAAAAAGAAATTGATGTTTTATTGTTCTAAGTTGGAAAGCAATGGATGATTCTGGGAGCATCAAATTGATAAAGTCCTCTTTTTCAATTGATCAGGCACACTGCAACTCGCAAGTCCACCTCTTGTTATCTTCCTTGCAATAGCAATTCATATTACGAAGTGGGTAGGTGTACATGGAAATTGGTGTACACCCACTAGTTACCTTCCGTGTATGAAAGCTTTGGTTCGCTGCGCATGCGTCCAAAGTCAAATTTACCCGCTAACTACGCTGCGCACGCACTCGCCTGTGACGCCAGCATACTCAGTGTGTATCAGAGACTGCGTCAGTTACCAAAACACTAGTTTCTACCTCTATGATGCCCCTCTTTGTTCCCTCGACCAACATGCATACACTCTTGAGCGTTACCTCTTTATACCGAGATGGACCGAGATGTAGCCTACCCCTCTTGAGTGGCTCTTCTCTTCCGCGATATTAGAAAACTTGGGAGATCTTTCTGTCACCCACTCTCTCCCGCTTTTTACCTGCACGCCTCCTCAGCACCCTTCTTTATCATCCCCCCATTCATCCATCTCCCCTCTCTCTCCGTCTCGATTGCTTCTCTTACTCAGTCATAATAATAATATCCTTTTCTCGTCTCCTCTTTCCTTCCTTCTTTCTTCGTGTTTAGATTCCCAGAGACAATAGATTTACAAGACTATGGAAGTAATTCCGAACGAGACCCCCGGTACCAACAGCAAAAAACAACAATACTCAGAGGCGGGTCGGGGGGGGGGGGGGGGGGGAGTGTTAAAGCATTCCTAAAACGTCCCAAATAGATTGAATTTGTCAAATTTCGGATGACTGAGCCTAATCAGGGCCATGAAAATCCTTGTACACCTAAGCAGTGCGGTAGGCATACATGAAACCCATGTACACCTAAGCAGTGCGGTAGGCATACATGAAATCCATGTACACCTACCATCGGCCTTCATATTACCACATTCTACCAATTTTTTTTAACAAGTTCTGATGGAGTTTTTTATTTTTCCCTTTCTTGCTGTGCACAGTTGAATTTTTTTCAGAACCGCTCTGGCGCTATCTTCTTTGCAAACACAAAATACGCACTTGGTAAATGCAAGATTAGCGTAATTTTTGTTCGCTCGATGGAGTCTGTTCGCGCAAAGTAGTAGTGTATTCATGAAATCGGTTGATTTTGGTATCAGACAAAAACTTGAATGGATGAGAATCAATCGGTAGAAAACAGATATTGTATCTCTCTGTAACCGTCTTCGAGTTACTTCAGTTTAGAATCGATCGATATAAATATAAATAAGCACCATGTTCATTTAAAAAACTGCTGGGTTGTTCTTTGTTGTTCAGGTTCCAGACTTTATTCCTGAACCGATTTCCAGCTATTTTAGGCTACATTTTTAATAAGTTCGTTCTCAACTGTATGTTTTTAACTTCCCCCTACATTCACTATGGAAGTGGCTTTCAGATCAAGTGCTTATGTGTGCATTTCTGAAAAATCGGAAAAATTTCGCTCCAGAAGTGTTTGGAGATTGGGAGAAGTCCCAAGCATGGGTTCGAACTGTGGCAGTGTCGAAGAAGAGTATATAGGAGAGATCGACAGAGAGAAGGATACGGGTACCATAATTATAATAGAAACAAAACTTATTTTACCCTGTGCAACAACAAACGGGGCCTTGCACAAGTCCGTAATAATAGTATTATCTTAATTAACCTTAATCTTAATCGTTTCAGTAGATTGCCCATCACATTTTGTAAGCTCTATTGCGTATTCGTCACTACGCACAAATTAGGGGCGATCACTCGCTTATTTCTGCACTCCTCCATTGGGACGTCCATGGCGTATCAGCGGCGAAAAGTTGTCTTTTATTCAAAGTAACTTGCTGTATAGTTTCCCTCCATTACGTCAAGAACTACGACTTCCTCAACGACATACTGATTAGGGAAGGGTCTTTGTTGTTTTATTCAGTTAGGCGCCACAATCATCAATCGGTGAAAAAAATAAGAGTCGATGTTAGACGGAAAGTGAGACGAGGTCATTAGAGTCGTAGATCTGCGAGCCTACGTCTGTGGTGTGGGGTCTATTCACCCTTCCTGACAACGGAGAGCGTCGGCCACGTCATACCCGTAGCAACTAGGCCAACATGGCGGCATCCTCTCAACCTTTGACAAAACAGTGAGCCCTTGTGATGAAGGCGGTTTTGTTTTAATCAATGTGACCTTCTTGGCGAGGCACACCATTTGTTATATCGACAAATATTTTGGTTCTAGGGAAAGGAAGTTTGAGTTTATAATGCATGCGATCTTTACATAGGAAGCAGAAGTTGATCAAACGGGCATCACGTGACTAGATGATGAAGATGAATAAAAAAATAATGATAATATAATAATAGATTGCATTTATGTAGCGCATTTCCCCGCTCGAAAGCAGGCTGTATGCACTTTACAATCATTATTACCCCCAGCATTCCAGGTCAATCAGAAACCTTCTCAACTTCCTGGGAAGCATACAGTGCAAGCTGCCATTTTACAGGCGCTAAAGCACTAACATACGGACAAGATCTTTCTATCTATAGCCGGGTACCCGTTCACACCTGGGTAAAGTGAGGGAAATTTGCGTAGAGTGCCTTTCCCAAGGACACAACGTCGGGCCCGAGCTGGTCTCCGCCTGCCATGCAGAGGACACGAGCTCGATTCCTACGTGGGGACGAGCATCTGCGTTTTCCTTGTGTTCTTTTTATCTTAATAATCTACTTTCTGGCAGTAATAGTAATATAAATTTGACCTTATAATGTCTGGCTTGTATCGTAAAAATTTAACTAAAGCACCGTGGGCCTAAACATAACAGGAAGTAGTAAGGAGTAACTTAATCATAGAGGCGCCATTTTTCGGATGCTTTAGGCTTTTACTGTTGTTGTATTTCTTAAACGGGCTCACGTTTCCCTGAGGGTTGTACTTTTTGTGTTGCGATCATAGGCTCTTGGTGTTCACGAAATGACAAAATTGTTTGTCTAAGATTAATAAAACAAAAATAAAAACAAAAGGCAAACAAACAATCGAACAAACAAACAAACAAACAAAACAAAATGAAACAAACCAAACTAAAAGTCACAAAACAGTGACAAATTGTGTGAAACTTCAGTTTTCCACAACGAACAGAGTGGACGTGCGACAAGGGGTTAAAGCTGCCCCTCCCGTCTTCGTCCAATTCCCGATGCGGTCCAATGAGAAGTGAGGCAGTACGTCATTCTGTTTAGCGGCTGTCGTGGGATAGGCAGACGACACCCCCGACACTTCGGCCACTTTCGTGACAGCTGCAAAATCAGAGCCGACGCCATGGGCAGGTAAGGAAAATTATGAGCTGTTATTGATTGTTAATGGCGATATATATTTCTTATCCATTATCTTTTCAATAAAGCATTAGAAAACATTCAATACATATCTAATGTATAATTATTACTTGTTATTATTTATCTCATACAATTAATAGTCATGAGCTATCACTCTTTGTTATCGAGAATTTTAGTTTCGGTTCAGTATTTATATTTACAATAGAACATGACAATTTGATCATTCAATGCATGTATTTATAAAGGGTACGATTTGTCATACATTTTTCCAACGCTACTAATACTAGGTCCCACTGAAAATACAACGATTTAAAGAAAAAAAAAGAAAAAAAAAGCTGAACAATATAGTATCGGTATCAGATGAAGTACACATTGAGTTTCGTATAAACTAGATTTGCCCCCGTCTGTAGCTTACCAACCTCTATACTTTCCTCTTTTGTTTCTAGTTTTATGTCTCTTTCAGCTTTGTAAGGTCATTTAAAGACAGTTATTTCAACTTTGCCTGTCGGGGCCAACCCAGGCTAAGAAGGACGAATCCCAGCAAAAAAATGCAAAGTGCCCGCTCGTGGGATCGAGCTCGGGTCTTTCGCGTGATAGACAAAGAGACTTACCATTACATCAACGACGCCAGTCGGGTGCTGGTGTATAAATTATAATAAACAAGAGTGATGATAAAAAAAAGAGTTCCTCATCGTCGATAAAGAAAGACAGGAAACGGGCGCTGTGGTGTAATGGTTAGGTACTTCGCCTATCATGCGGAAGACCCGAGTTCGAACCCGGTCGTGGACGATCTGGAGATTTTTCTGTTGTGATATTTTCCCTCTCAGTCCGGGTTGGCCCTGACAGGCAGGGTCGAAGTACGCTGTCTCTTAAATAACTTTGCAGTGTTGCAGGGGACGTAAAACTGGTAACCAACCAAAAAACCAAAGACAGGCAAATGAAGTGATCCGATTTTAGGTCATGCTCTCTGCCCTTTTGGACAAGGACGGTATTGTACCTACTGTCTGCCTCCAGTAGTAGTAAGGAGTGGGCTATTTATAGTGGCGCCAGCCTCAGCTGTTTTAGTCTCTTCTTGTTTTGGTCTTTACCTAAGCACTCAATCAGGCTTAAGTTTCCCTGAGGGTTGCCATTTGCGTGCTGCGTCAGTACCACTTTGCTGTCACGAAAATCCACATCAGGCTGATTTTTAAAATAACAATGAAAATATAAACAAAAAACAGACAAACCCAAAATAAAAATAAAAAAATGTTTAAGTAATTAAAAACAATTTTTGACTGCCTCCAAAAAGGCAAAACATTGGCTTGTGATTATTTCTCCATCTCACATCGACAGTTTAAAAACATTCTATTGAAAGTAATACGCCGGGGAAAGTCGATCAGGACAATGGCACCTCAAAAAGCACAAAAGACAAAGGCTACTGGATAGGAAACCTGACCGTATCCACTCAATTCCCGGGAAATGGTTCCCTCTGACTCTTTTTGTCGTTGTTGTTTAAGCCCATAGAAAAATCTCAAAGGGAAAGGTTTTGCTGCTGAAATTGAAGACTTTGAGGACATAAGTGATAAGTTTCAGCAAGGATATAGGCTCTTCTGTTATCAAGGACATTTCAAGGTCATCCGTAAATGGAGAAAAGTCTAAATTCGTGGCTGGTGACTACAATAAAAACAAGGTTCTGCTGTGAAAATGTCAAGTCTCTGCCGTAATTCCTTCATGGTTAGGGGAAACAACTTTTTTATCATCCCTCCTTATAAAGGTTTGATTTGGTTTGGTTACCAGTTTTGCGTCCCCTGCAACACTGTAAGGTCATTTAAGAGACGGGCTACTTTGACCCTGCTTGTCAAGGCCAACCCGGGCTGGACGGAAAAAAATCCCAGCAGAAATAAAAACCAGATCGCCCGCGCTCGGGATCGAACTCGTGTCCTCCGCAAGACAGGTGAAGAGCCTAACCATTACATCACAGTGCCGTGTCGTAATAAAGAGATAGATATAAAAGTAGAATGATTTTCATGGAGACTGAAAAAATACAAACCACCAAACCCTCCATTTATCTGTTCATACGTCTTATCACCTATCCATTCACCCATCTATACGTCAATCCCCCTGGTAATCAATAAATCAATCTATCAATCAAACAATCACTGTTATCTATTATAAACCAATTATGGGCTCCGCCCTGCACAGTGACGCCCAAGCACCAGTGCCGATGGTGTAATGGTTAGGCTCCTCGCCTAGCACGCGAAAGGCCTGAGTTCGATCCCACATCCGTTTTTTCTACTAGGATTCTTCCCTCGCAGCCCGCGTTGGCCCTAACAGACAGGGTAGAAGTAGCACGTCTCGTAAATGACCTTACAGTGCTGCAAGGGACGTAAAACTAGAAACAAAACCAAAATCGCCCAAACCAACAACCCCCACTCTTTTCGCCTCCACTTTTTACGCACACTCATGTACACACAGGCGCTTACTCAACTGACACGATCACTTTGTTATACTTGTAACGTCAAAGCAGCAGCAGCAACAACAACAACAACAACAATATAAAAAAACATAGAGGATTGCCGTCAGAATATTTCCCTTGGGGCTTTGATGTGCAATACCTTTGACAAATAGACTTTAATACGTCACAGACCACCCCCACCCCTTTTTTTCCTTAATTTGAGGATTACTTTTCAAATTGGCCTGTTCTGTATTTCGATCTATTTATCTACCTATCTATCTGTCTATCTATTTATCTATCTATCTATCTATCTATTTAATTTTTCAATACAACGAAAATGTGCAATATAAATGCTATGTATTATTATTATCATTACCATTATCTCTCTAACTGTCTCTCTCTCTCTTTGTTGGACTATCTCTGTTTCTCTTTTTCTGTCTGTCTGCTTGTCCGCTTACCTATCTATCTATCTATCTATCTATCTATCTATCTATCTATCTATCTATCTATCTATCTATCTATCGATCTATCTATCTATCTATCTATCTATCTATCTATTTATCTATCTAGCTAACTATCTATCTATCTATCTGTCTGTCTATCTATCTATCCATCCATCCATCTATCTATCTATCTATCTATCTATATATCTATCTATATATATATCTATTAACCACTTTATCTATACAGTATTCAAACGCAAATTTGATATACATCACTCCTCACATCTCCCTAACTCAACAGCCTTTTTCCTCGGCGTATGCTTCCGACATTTTGACGGGTAAAGAAAAGCCCAATTTTCACATGAAATGCACATTCCTCTACGCGCCATTCACAAAATAAAGCCAACTAAAACGCATTCTGTATGTCTGCCAGTCTGTCATTCTCTGGCCTGTCGCAACGTTGCCTGCATGGGCGTCAACCTCCATCTTCTCCTATGTCGTAAATATCTCTTCGTAATAACCTCCATTACTGACCTTGCCTCCTATCTCGCTATCTTTTCCGCGCTGTCCTCTCTCCTTCTACCTCTATCTCTCTTTATCTTTCTATCTCTAGCTGTATCCCTTTTTGTTAACATATTTTACGTTCCCTGCAACACTGCAAGGTCATTTAAGAGACTGGCTGCTACTTCGACTCTACCTTTACGGCCAACTCGGGCGGTGAGGGAAAAATCCCAGCAGAAATAAACAACAGTTCGTCCGCGTTCGGGATAGAATTTGGGTCTTCCACATGACAGGCGAAGGCCTTAACTATTACACCACAACGCTGGTAGCTGTATCTCTCTCGTTGTCTTTATTTACATTAAGTAAATTATCCTCTCCTTCTTCCTATTCAATCGGTAATCTTTTCAATTTCCTTATTTCTGTCTCCATTTGTCTTTCTGTTTATCTCTCTTTCTGTTTATCTCTCTTTCTGATTATCTCACTATTTATATTAACATATTAATAATGTATCTTCATCTCTCCTTCTCAATATTCTGCCTGTTAATATTTCTATTTCATTATTTCCCTCTCCACGTCTGTCTCTCTCTCTCTCTCTCTCTCTCTTTCTCTCTCTCTCCCTCTCTCTCCCACACTCACTCTCTCTCTCTTTCTCCATCTCTTATCTCTGACCTTCTATACAAGACATACATTATGCGTCTTACTCTCTTTACGTCGCTCTCGCTGCCCCCCCCCCCCAACCCCCCCCCCTACCCCGTCCCTCATCTCCCTCCATTTCTGTCTTTCCCAGCTCTCTCAAGCTTTTCCCACTGTTCCCTTCGGAATCCCACCAGAGATCATATAATAAGCCGTCTTGTGATCCCACTCTTCTTTTCACCAAACCCTTCTCCATGTCCAAGAACATTCCTTAATTAAATAACCGCCTCCACACAAAACCCCTTTAAATGGACGTCCAGCCTCATGGTGTAATAGTTACGCTCTTCACCTGTCATGCAGACGACCCGAGCTCGATCTCGAGGGCGGACGATCTAATTTTTTTTCTGCTGTGTTTTTTTTCCCTCTCATCCCCGGTTGGCCCTGACAGGCAGGTTCGATGTTGCCCGCTTCTTACATAACCTTACAGTGTTTCAAGGAACGTAAACCTGGTAAAGAAACTTACCAAACCAAACACAAATACACACACACACACACACATACACACACACACACACACACACACACACACACACACACATACATACACATCCATCCCTCACGGCCAAGAATCCGCGGCCTTCCTCATTTATCTTCCTTATCTATTCGAGTCAAAGGCACGTCTACACATTTCTGAATAAATGCATTAGAGGCAATCAGCCTGTCCAAGGCTCCTTTCTTCCGGCTTAGACTTGGACCATCACATTCCGGTTAATTCGTCCAGATTCTTAAGTTTGTGGCAACTAGATGGCGGATGAAGTATTCGTTATTCTGTTTGATTTCCGGCCAATAGTTCAATCTCTTACTCGGTATTTATGATTTATGCAAGGAAAGCCCAGGTTTATTTTTATTGCAGTGCATTGAGGTGCAGGCCTGAACCCTCCTCTCCGGAAAATCCCGCTGTTGTTACTATTTTTATCAAGTACTCGCCCTACAAACTGGATGTGGGCCGAATCCGGATAAATGATTGTGTTTATTATTATTTTTTAAAATTCTTTATCCGTCCCCATGGTGTATGAATTGTACATGCATCAATAGTTTAAAAACATATGGTTCAGATAAAGTTATCATTGAATATGTATGGTATGTACAAACTTGAGACAAGTTCATGGACCCTCATGCTCTACTTTTATTCATTATAAGTTTTTGTTGGTCACTGCTGTGTAGAGCACACACAGTAATCTGACACACAGTTGATAGCAAAATTCAGCGCTCTTTAAAATTTCAAATTCATTCTAAAAGGAATCACGCATGCCACTGCCGGTCACCGCTGTGCCTTGCCCGTGTGAGCGAGGGTTAGGCGGAGCGTCCACTGACCTGTTTTGTCAGTTGCAGGCCAGGCTCATATGTATATATCATACATAGATGAGCCTGGCCTGCAACTGACAAAACAGGTCAGTCGACGTTCCGCCTAAAAGTGTCTTGCTCAAAGCCATACCACAGTGGTCGCCCACTCCGAAGCTGTTATCACACAGCATTGCTTGACAAACTAAGCATTCTCTAGATAGAAGGCAATGGTATCTTGTGCGATTTTTCGGCTTCTTACAAACCGGAACCCTTGGTACTGTATCCGTATATATATAATATTGAAGTGGTTCTCTGCCCAGGCCTGCTGCCAAGCCAGCTTGCTGTTTTGGGACATGTAGGGACGGCTTCATGGACGGTCTGATTGATCCTCTTAGAGCCAGAATGTTCTTCTCTCTCTCTCTCTCTCTCTCTCTCTCTCTCTTTCTGTCTCTTTCTTCATACTCCTCCGTTACTTCATACTCCTCCCTTTGTCCTTCTCTTTCTCTCTCTTTTGCTCATTCTCTTTCTCTTGTTTCACTCTCTGTTGCTCTCTCTCTTTCTATATTTTCCCTCAGTCTATCTTTCTATCTCTCCTTTTCTTTTTCTCTTTCTTTTGCTCTCTCTCTCTCTCTCTCTCTCCCTCTCTCTCTCTCTCTCCCTCTCTCTCTCTCTCTCTCTCTCTCTCTCGTCTCTCTCGCCCTCGATCCCCTCGTCCTTTCTGCTCAAGTGTATGTGAATATGCGTATATTTTGCATAATAAACTACCGCCCAAAGAGCACAAACATAGAACATCAAAACGACACTAGACATAACAATACTGACACTGGACGAAGGCTGGGAAACATTAGTGTTTTCCTCCACATGTGCAGTTAGATGGTTCCGATTAAAAAGCCAATCCTTCAGACTGCACAACAAATCATGAGCCAAATTTTGGAGCTCTTAGATAAAATCGACAGCGCTCTTTAAGTCTCATTCTTTAAACTATTCTATTTAAAATATTTTAAATGCGCTTTTAATCGCTTCATCACTGCAATCTCCAATTAAGAGATGACGAAATTTATCGGAAATGTTGATTTATTTTGTTAGTATTACTTTTACTTTTACCATAGTCATGCCAAGCAGCAAAACATGACAGAAATGTTTGATTTTTTAAAAACTGATTGCCCATTCTTTAAGGACAGACTCCCAATCTGCTGCGATTTTCTTTACAATCGATCTTCGCTTACAAACTATGCCAAGACGGCAGGTGGCCTTATGTTTTTAATTCATTGCCAGTGATTTTCCAAGAGGTAAGGGGCTTTGGATGGATTATGTTACATTGATGAATTGCCATTTCTCGAAACCGACAGGTTCACATTTCTTTTTCCTACATAATTTTCAACTCTTTTTCACGTTTATCTGTTATTTAATTGTCTATTGATGATGGCGTGTATTGTGCTGTCACGGCCTCTGCATCTTTCTAAGAGCTTATAAATTTACAGTTCCTTCAGATAGGAAAACAGAAAAGTGGAATGACACGGAATAGCGTCAAGAAGCTCGGCCAGGATAGAGAAAAGTGGGAAGTGTTTGTGCGTGGCCTATACCCTGGTCCTGGGTGAGAAAGGCAATGATGATGATGGTGATGAAGATAAAAAATAAAAAAAAACACACCACCCAACTAACCTAATTTCCTAATAGATCAATCTAGAAAGTCTGTATGTCCCACAATGCTATTACTATTTGGCAAAAAGTTAGGGAGAGGAGTTCTCACGATAGAAATGAATTGTTTAATGTAGCTGGGTATATTATTGTAAAGAATCTAATAGCCGTGAATTGGCCATCTGCCTTCTGTTGACGACACTAATAGAAGAGAACTTGCACATAACGGATATAATGAGCAATAAAGACAGACAGACCAGAAGGGACCCAGAAGAACATGTTGTAAAAATTGAGGTAATAAAAGCAAAAAGAAATTGTCTTGGAATTGGATGCATTATTGAAAGCAGGCGCGCAAAGGATGGTTGGGTGGAGACGGGGCAGCAAAGGGGGGGGGGGGGAAGGGGGGTTATATTACAAATATTATGTCAAAAGACGAGAAGCAAAAAGTCTCTCCAACAGAGAGTATTGCAAAGTTTCACTACTGATTATAATTATGCACATACAGAGAGAGAGAGAGAGAGAGAGAGAGGGGGAGAGAGAGAGAGAGAGAGAGAGAGAGATAAACTTGCGTACACATACACAAACTCTCTCTCTCTCTCTCTCTCTCTCTCTCAATCGCCGGTAAAGTTATTGCTCCCCCAGGAGATCGGTGACTAGCTTCGTGCATCCCACTCTATGTTTTTAACGTCTCCATACTTTCCCCAGAAATAATTGCATTAGTTTTTGGGTTTTTTTTAAAGCTCGTGCAAACGAAGAGGGTTCAGTCGCGGTATGCATCAGCCTCTTCACGTTTTTATGTATCCTACACCATTTGTAGGGATGTACATTCAACAGATGGGTTGTACGCGTACTGTCTCTACAATAATACCTTGCAAGCGGGATGAGTAAAGATTGGGCTATAAGCAAGAAAGTACACATTGTGTAACTGCACTTAATGTGTAGAAAGACTAAATTCAAATTGAAAACCTTACTCATGCAGCCGATTAAATTGCGTACGTTTGGTTTGGCTTAACGTCCCTTGCAACACTATAAGGCCATTTAAGGGACGGGCTACTTTGACTTTGCCTGTTAGGGCCAACCTGGGCTGAGAGGGGCATTGTCGCAGCAGAAAAACGGAAATGTTCTCAATCCAACAAACTGCCCCACGCAGACCTCGAACTCACATCCTCTTCGTGATAGGCGAAGCCCCCAACCATTACACCACAGTCGCCGGTATTGCGTACGTGAGGCAGTATTAAAGAACGGAAAAATACTCCAAAATGTTCGAGTATTGCCTTTACGATGATGCCGAATGTAGCCTTTCCTCATCATCTTGTCTTTACATAATACGGTGTAAAGTTTAATGCATACAGTCATGAAGAACACCAACGCAGTTCATGCATTGCATTTACGTTAATTATTGAACGTTGTATTTTTAACATCTGCGTAGTATTTGGCGTGATGCAAGGAGCGGAAAAATGATATCGTATTGACCAGTGCTGTGGTGTAATAAATAGGCTCTTCACCTGTCATGCAGAAGACCCGAGTTCGATCCCGAGCGCCGACGATCTGGTTCTTTTTCTGCTGGGTGTTTTTCCCTCTCAGTCCGAGTTGGCCCTGACAGTGTTGCAGGGGACGTAAAACTGTAACGAAAACCAAACAATCTCGTATTGTACTTACAATGCAATGGGATGTGGCCTTTAAGCTACTGTAGTTCACATTGATTGAAGCATACACAGGCTGCACTGGGATCTGCCTTAGTCCATGTCCAGTTTACTGTCCTGGTCTGTCCAACTGAAAAGAGAGAAAAAGAAACATGTCCAAATAAGTTTTAGATATAAAATTGACTCATCTATACAATATTTTGACATGATAGTATTTTCATTTCAATTAGAATTTGGCACAACCCAATATATACATGGACACATTCCTCAACCCCCGCCCCTCCATGAATGAACTTCTCAAAGTCCAAATTACTCATAATCCTCTTTACCTTAGTGTGGTCTTCAATGATTCAGCAAAACAACAAATTGATGTCCTTTTGTAGTGGACTTTTAACGCCCAATGCACACTGCAAGCTCACTTCCGAGGAGGGGCCTCCAAATTTTACGTTAATCTCCGATATATCGGGTATCCAAGCCATGAAAACTCCGAAAAAATCCGGTGAACCTCCCTGGAATCGACCCCGGGGCCTCCTCTTCAAAAGGGGGGCGCACTACCACTGAAATATCGACGCCACCCCCCCCCCCCCCCTGTCCCTCATCTCTGCTCGCAGTACGCACAGCCCGTCACAGGGAACTAGCCCTCAATTAGTTATTATTCCGAATTTGCGTTCTCTAAATACATGTATGAGCACAGGACACAGTTATTGCTTCTTTTTATTGGTTACCAATTTTACGTCACCTGCACTACTATAACGTAATTTAACGGACGGGCTACTTCGACCCTGCCTGTCAGGACCAAGCCGTGTTGAGACGGAAGAAATCACTGCAGAAATAAAAACGTATATTGTCAGTATGCAGGATCGATCTTACGTCTTCAAAGAAGCTGGAGCCTCTAAAAATGAATAATTCGAAACAGCGTCATAGGCAGAGAGCCTAACCACTGCACCACAGCACCCTTTAGAATAGTGTGCTACACTACATCTCGACCTGCCTAAATCATGCATACGCTAATACTTCTTTTAGATTATTCCTACTTACAATTCAAATAGAACACTTTAAACGACTCTGGAGACTTGGCGTTCCTGCTAGGCTAATTAGTACCAATCAAATTACAGACTTAGCCTGCTCTCGTTTCGTTTTCCCCATTGAGCGCTTTCTCACTTTCCTCTCTCCACTGCGTTTGGGTGCTGTAAAACCTCTGAATTTCTGCCACTACGAGAGGAAATCAAGCCATAAAGGTTATATTTAGTAGAGCACCAGCCATGCCTTTAATGTCCTGAACTTAATTGACCTTGGTAGACTATAAAGGATGCATGTCATTGCCATTCTTCTGAAATTAGTGCTGGGACTAACAACTGTTAAAGTAGTATGCATACAAATTAATGTTTTCTCCGATCGGACGGACTAAAACAGTCAAAGAAGCTGGTGCCTCTATTAACAAATAATTTCCCGATCGGACATTAGTTTTCTCTATTTTGGTTTGGTTTGGTTACTAGTTTTACAACAACGAATTGCCTGCGGATACAGCACACGACGGGGAATC
Source organism: Phyllaplysia taylori (assembly GCA_032273245.1). Lineage (NCBI taxonomy): Eukaryota > Metazoa > Mollusca > Gastropoda > Aplysiida > Aplysiidae > Phyllaplysia > Phyllaplysia taylori. The sequence continues at coordinate 1,526 of JAUKPP010025541.1, read as the reverse complement.
CTCAGGGAAAGGTAAGCCTGCTTGAGTGTTTAAAGAACAAGACGAGAAGAGGCTAAAACAGCCGAGGCTGGCGCCTCTATAAATAACTCACTCAATCCTACTACTACTACCACTACCCTTTTTACGTCACTTGCGACACTGTTGGGTAATTTAAGAGATGGACTACTTCTTCTTTGCCTGTCAGGGTAGGCTGGGCTATGAGGGAGGAATCTAGGTGGAAAAAGTGCAGACGCCTGTCCGCACAAAGAATGGAACTCGAGTCTTCTGCATGATAAGCAAAAAGCCTAACCTTTTACAACACAGACTCTGATGTGGGGGGGG
>JAUKPP010025540.1:0-16088 GCA_032273245.1 Phyllaplysia taylori | reverse complement strand
GAGTTTTTGACAATGTTTTGATCCAGAACTAGTTTATTGGTTACCTCTTGTAAACACATGCAACTCAAATTGAGAGCGAGGAAGGGAAAGAGATAGAGGAGAGAAAGAGAAGAGGAGGGAGGGAGGTAGAGAGAAGAGAAGGCTATGACGCTCTTGTTATTGTCAATGTAACACGATCATGCCAAATTCCTCGTCACAGTCCAATACAGTCAAACCTGTCTAAGAAGACCACGCCATGTCGAGTAAAAAGTGGTCACTATAGACAGGTGGTCATCTTAGAGAGGGATGCTCTATAGAAAAAATGTACTTTGGGAGTCAATGGAAAGTGGTCGTTTGTGTGGGTGGTCATCTTATACAGGTGGTTGTTTGAGCAGGTTTTACTGTATATGATCTGATTCTGATTCTGGTTAATCATCGCAGTCCAATAATCTAATTCTAATCAATGTTTTCTATTTCTTCCCTCAGATGCGGAGGCTGTGGACCCTCCTCTGATCTTCCTATTTGAGGACGATCATCAGATGTCAGACTCGGCTGCCCTCATCTACAGGCTCTACACAAATGAGAAAATACAGTACGAGATTCGTTTTATTGTTTGTTAGACCCCTTGAAACACAGTACGGCTGTATAGTAGGCAGTCTAGTATAGACACTTCTTGTCAGGGTCAGCCCAGGTTGAGAGGGATACTTCAGACCTGCAGAAAGATGGATATAGCTGAAAAAGCTTCAAGTGCACTGAAATTTCCTGTCTTCTGTATGCAAGACAAAGGGCCCGATGTTATACTATAGACAGGAGTACATTAAATGTCTCAAAAACTGTTCAGAAGGGTGACACAATGCTCTTGTTCTGGGTTTCTTGTCAAATATTACACCTTTCGGAAAGGCTCATTCTCTAGGTAAATCTTTTTTTTTTATCTATATTGTTTGCTTATTATTTCTGATAGATATCGTACCCAAGTGACAGCATTGAAAAATAAGAGTTTGTTAAATGATATGTTACATCAAGATTTTTCTGTCCTTTTTATTAATAGTACAGGTGAGGTAATTTCTTTATCAGGGTACTGGTGTGTTGATATCTGGAATATAATTCATAAGGAAGGATCATCAGACCATTGAGGAGTGTATGAATGCAAACAGATTCTTTTGTTCACTATCTTGATTTTTTTTTTTGTCAGTCCAGGAAATTGCACAATTTTCTGTTAATTACAGATGTTCGTATATTCAGTTAATGCTTATCAGCATAGCTAAATGGGCTCATGAACAAATTAAAAATCCATTTCTCACCAAACTTGTAGTCTTGTGACCTTATATCTCTGACAGTGCAGCTGCGGTGATGTATGAACTTTATTTTTTCAACCTTTACTTTTCTTTCCTCAGACATACGTGTAGATGCACAGCAGTGTACCCTGCCAGTGAGAGTAAAGGAGAGCTGCTTGTTGGTAAGAAATACAAACTGAAGCAAGACCTGAATTTAGAAACCACTTAACCTTCTCTATCTACAAATGTGTCGCGACCTTAAGAAATTAGATGCTCTAAAAACAAGGGGAACGGAGTACTCAGCATTTTACTCACTGTAATTCAGTTTTTATCATGAATGCTTGTTGTGCCCTAAGATTTTATCACTAACTCCCTCCTGACAACGGGTGACTTCAACTTTGTTGAAATGGCAAATATCTTGACTTCCACTAAAGATAACTCAATCTTTTCTGCACCTGGAACAAAAGAAATGTGCAAAACCAGGATTTTACCAATAATCCCAGATAGACATTAAACCTGACTTTAGCATCAAAGCTTTCACCTAACTGCTTCCACAGACACGTAGTATTTCAGAGTGTAGCCGTTATGTTTTGATGAGTGACTTTTCCTTCTCTTAATGTATAACTACGAATGATGATAGTTGTGTCGTAAATCAATAAAATACCTCTCATAGTGAACGGAACCAAGATTCTGTACTTAAGATATTGTTCTTTTGTCAGTAATAATTAGCATTTCGTACTCAGCCTGTTAGGTTTCACACTCAGTATTTTGCTACCTTCAAAATTTCTTTTGTCAATTAATCCTATGGACTGATCGATTTTGTTTCTTATTCTTTTTTTGTCCCAGGTGAAGTGTGCATTTTCTTTGTGGCAGATGGTGCGATCTCTGGTGCTAACTACACACAGGTAAATGTGATGACATGTTCAAGTAGTGCACAGTTGGAACTCAAGATATGAGAGATTCCTATCCACACTTTTGTAGTCTTAACCTACTTTGCTATTGGTTCTTGGGTTCTTTGTTCTGGTCTTCTGCTTTTGCTTCTCTCTTTGAATTGCTGTTGTCAAGATTTACCTTCATGTGTCCCTTGGCGATTGCTAATGTAGTGCTGCCCCCTTTTTTAAACATTTTTGCTGAGAGTTGCTTTTGTCCATTTCTTCTTCTCAGCATTATAGTAATGTGACAAAAGGAAATGGACTTGAAATAATCCAAACTAAAATTCTGAACAGAAAAAAAAACCCTGATGCCTCTATAAGAAACAACTTGAGACTCTCTAACCAGCTTATAATTGACAAGGTAAAAAAAAATTCAATGAAGCACACTCCCTTTTACATCAATGACCTAACAATTTTGTAAATGCTGTATGTTTTCAACAATTTCTTTTGCTTTTCCCTTCAGCTCCTGCTGGGTAACCTTGACCAGCTATCCATCACGTGGCCTCACACTGACATCCGAGAACTGCACAAGCGTTGGTACCAGCTTCAGGATGTGGGGCTAGAGATCTTCCTCATCAGTGGCCGGACCTGTCTGCTGGCCTTCCAGTCCACCAACGTATGTATAGAGCCTGTTTTCAAGCGGGGATATACGCTATATAAATGCAGTCAGTATTATTATTATTATGTTCACATTTATTATTGGCGTATAGGTATAATAGATTGTTAGGCGCATAGAGCTAGCTGAGAATGTGCACTATATAAATGCCCCTCTTTTTGTTATCATTATTATTATTATTTATATTTCGCAGCACTTGTCAGAAAGCCTCAACGTCTGAGATTGGTCATTTCAAGCTTTTTTTAATAGTAAAATCAATGTTACAACTTTATCAAATTGTTTGTTTCTTTTCGTAATAATATATGTTTTTTTAAATTGAAAGATTCCATCCTGAGTGGCGCCACAAAAAGTTTTGAAAGGGTCGAATTTGAGCAAATTCACAGCTGTTGCTGATGCAATAACTTCATAGTAATGTAAATCTGTTTGCAGACTCAAGGTAAGCAAAAGTCAACTAAAAATTTGACCAGAGTTCCAAATGTTCCCCTTGTATTATATTTATTGTAAACAATCAGGAAAAAAGTTTCATTATTCTGACTATATTTAAGTTTTAGTCCGTACGTGTTAGCCAACAAAATGGAAAGATTTAGTGAAATGTTTCCTTTCTTTTTTTATTTAACGTTGGAAGAAAAATTCAAAATACAAGGCTTAAATTGCAAATCTGTTTTAACCCTTCTCTTAGGATCGAGATGAGCTTTACACCATTCTGCGCAGCTCCTTGGAGTTGCCGAATTTGATCGCTGGCGAGTCCCTTCAGTCGGTACAGAAAGCGTGGCTGGAAGGGGAGGTCACCAACTACGACTATCTGATGCACTTGAACAAACTGGCGGGAAGGAGCTACACAGATCTGATGCAGTACCCTGTGTTCCCGTTTGTGCTACGAGACTATCATAACAACGTTCTCAACTTGAGGGATAGTTCCGTCTTCAGGTGCATGCCGTTGTCTTGTTTCAGTGTGTTTGAATTGCGGATGGGGTGCAGGATGTTGGGGATAGTGAAAATTTATGTATGGGATACTATTTCTTTTCTTATTTCAATATATGTATTTAGACAAATAATGAGGGAGAGAGATTGGAAGAGAGAGTTAATAATGACATGTTTCTAATCATTACCATGTATTAACTGCAGACAAAAAGAAAATTCCTCTATCTGGTGGAGCAGTAAAATATATCTTACCTTATTGTGGTCCGCATTGATATACACATATATATTTTTAAAAGTCCAAATATTGGATTGATTGCTTATGTAAACTATTTCTTTTTCTAAATGAAATCACTGATGAAATAAAGAGCTTTCAATTCATGTTGCACGTAAATATATATCACAATTTATGTATTTTGTATCATAAAAACATCTTTTTTTATGCTAGCTATACATACAGGTTGATGGTCTAAGTAAATTTAATCTTACATGCTTTCATTCCTGATTTCTATCAATTGCAGGAATCTCAAGAGACCAATTGCAGTTCAAGACAAAACAAGAGAGTCAAGATACAGGGACAATTATGAGGTAGGGTGGTGGTAAATCCTCTAAAGATTTTTAGAGAGCTCTGTCATCTTTCTGAGTTGTTATTCAAGGAGGAACTACAATGTCTTGTAGACTATCAGGACCTTAAGAGAAGAAGATTTTCTGAACAATTGTAGTTTATGAAATGTATCTTGTTAAATCTAAGTCTACAGTCAAATTTACGCAAGGAAGTCAGTCTACTGTGATGTCACTTTAAACATCTGATCTGGTCTTATCTTTACCATATCTTATCTCATCTTATCTTCCCATATCCTATATCACCCTATCTCATCTTGTCTTGTCTTATATTTTGTCTTGTGAAACAGAAGAATTTCCTGCAAAGAGCAAATGTAATGTCTTATCTTATCTTACCATATCTTAACATATCTTTTCTCATTTTGTCTTATCTATCTTAACATATCTTTTCTCATTTTGTCTTATCTTGCCTTATCTCGTCTTTTCTCTTCAGTTTTTGAGCCAGGAAGCCAACCAGAACATTGATGGAGAGAGCCAGATGATGCAGCCCTCCCCCTTCCACTACGGCAGCCATTACTCCAACAGCGGCACCGTCCTGCACTATCTAGTCCGTCTGCCACCCTTCACTCCCATGTTCCTCACTTACCAAGGTACGTCAAAGAAATACTTGTAATGAATACTTTTTATTATGCATATTTTTTTTTTCTCTAGGGGGTTTTGGAGGAGGGATGCAAATCTTCTTATTCCATTGTGCCTTTGCTCTTGGGGGGGCCCTTTTCACTCTGTAGCACGACCTCTGAAGGGGGAGGGGTGGGAAGCTGAGCAGACTTTGGATATTTTTAAACATCCAACCCTGTTTTTTCTATTATCCATTAGTTTTCTTGAGTATAATACTGTATGACTAATTTCCAACAAGATGTAGCTTTTTTTCATGATAGGGGAAGACAAATTGTGGATGATGATGATTATATTTTTTTCTGCCCATGAAGAAGGCTTGTTAGCCGAAACGTTGGCAATTTATATATTTTTTGTAATATATTTTTTTAATACTTCTATTACAAACCTCTACCAAAATTCAACTTCTGACACTTTTTACTTTTTTTCACACGTTTTACCAATGATGATGATGATGATGATGATGATGACAAGGCGGCAAAGGACACAAATGATAGCATGTTGTGTTTTAGTACATTACTTATTATTTACAGGCATTATTCTTAATACTGTATTCACATAGTCAGGTACCGGTACATCCTATTTGTAACTCCCACAACAATTTTTTTTTCCTAAGGGAAGAGGTGAGCAAGTCAGAATCCATTATCTGTATATGGTGCCTTTATCTTCTTTTATTTTTTATTTTTACTGATGCTTTTATTGTTACCAACTATTTCTTCCTGAAATGGCAATTCTTAATAATATTATTATCATCTATCTTCAGATCGAAACTTCGACATTCCTGATAGAACATTCCACAGTTTGGGAACTTCCTGGCGATTGTCGAGTTTTGAGTCGAGCACAGACGTGAAGGAACTGATCCCTGAGTTCTTCTTCTTGCCAGAATTCCTCAGAAACTTAGAAGGTGAGTGTTAATTAGATGTCTTTGGGTTTTGTTTTTAGTTTTATGTTCTTCATAACACTATAAGGTTATTAAAGAGACAGGTTGCCTGACCTAGGCTAAGAGGAATGAATGCCAGCAGAAAGATGAAAATGCTTGTGCCCACATGAGATCAAACTCGTTTTCTGTGTGATAGGTGAAGAGCCTAACCATTTCACCACATACATTGGTTGTGTTAGATAGAAGGCTTTCTTTATCTGTGGAAATATGAAAGTTTTATAAACTTTTTTTGAGCCTGTTTGTTACGGTCATCCCAGATTTACACTAGCTCACTGGTGCTGTGGTGCAATGGTTAGGGTCTTCGCCTGTCGTGTGGAAGATCCGAGTTCGATCCCGAGCACGGAAGATCTGTTTTCTTCCCTCTCAATCCGGGTTGGCCCTGACCAGTAGGGTCGAAGAAGCCTGTCTCTTGAATGACCTTACAGTGTTGCAGTGGCCGTTACCAGTTTTACATCCCTTGCAACATCATTTAAGAGACGGGCTACTTCAAACCTGCCTGTCAAGATTAACTTGGGCTGAGAGGTAAAGCCATCAGAAAAATATCCCAGACCGTTCACGCTTAAGGTTTGAACTCGGGTCTTTTGCATGACAGGTGCAGAGCCTAACCATTACACCACAGGGCAGGTAGTATAGTTAAGAATGGCTGCTCTTGTACCCTTCTCATCATTTCTTATTGATGATATCCTTTCCTCAACAGGCTTTGACTTTGGCCACAGACAGAATGGCGACCCTGTTCACCATGTCCACCTGCCGCCATGGGCCAGTGATGATCCTCGACTCTTTGTCCTCATTCATCGCCAGGCCTTGGAGTCGGAGTACGTGACCTGGCACTTGGCCAACTGGATTGACCTCGTCTTTGGCTTCAAGCAGCAGGGGGAGGAGGCTGTGAAGGCCATCAATGTGTTCCACCCTTCGGTGAGAAAAGTTGCAGTTCTGTGCTCGGATAAGGACTCTACCTCTTCTTTTTTTATCAGTAATGGTTCTTCTTTGAGGTTTCAATGAGAAAACTAGTGCCTCATTTGGCTCAGATAGGAGTTTTCAGTTTTTTACATTGATGTCGTTTTTTGGCTGCGGGGAGGAGGCTGTAAAGACTAACAATCATCAATGAGTTCCACCCTTCTATAAAAATACTGGCATCTTAGTGTGATTGAATAGGGGCTTTCAGTTTTTCACTAATATATAGTTTTTTTGGCATCAGGTGTTGGAGGCCGTCAAGGTGAGAAAATTAGTGCCTCTGTGGACTTGGGTAGGGGCTTTCAGTTTTTGGCTAATATTTTTTTTCACTCGGCTATTGAACTTACAATAAATTTGACAGCCGCCGAGTCATCTTCCAAATTTATGAAACTCTCATAGTCACATTGATGTTCAGTGATGAGGACTTGATTTCAGTTGTTCACGTCTTTGAGTATTTGGTAAAATAAAGGGGTAGTTTTTGTACTGGAGCACTTTTTATGAAGCCTGACACAGCATGCAATACATAAGACTAACACTGCTTTTCACAGGGATGCCATTTTTTCCCAATTTTCGTCCATTATTTTTTATACAAAAATGGGTATCATTCGCAGGATTTTTTTTTCTTCTGAATATCACAAGAATTTCTGCTTTTGTTGTTTTTGTTTGCAAACCCATCCATAAATTTTTCGTTATCTTCATAATACTACACCGGCATTCTTGTTCTTAAGTATTCTACACATATTTTGAAAGAAGTACGACAGAGAGCTGGTATTGAAGGCCCCATTATCCTCCACAGACCTACTTTGGCGTTGATGCGAGCATAGTCAAAGAACCTCTGAAGAGACAAGCACTGCTGACCATGATCAGAACCTATGGACAGACGCCGAAGCAACTGTTACGCACTGCCCCGCACCCACGCTGCCAGCTACGCTTCACTCCTACTGATGGCCACGTGGTAAGTTGACAGGAGAACTAAGATCAGATAAGGTAGATAATAAGATACAATATACTTTATTGAGGCACAAGGGAAATTTGGATGGATTTGCCAAAAAAATCAAAATGATGACGGCATGGTATGGACATGAAAACGTAGATATTACAATCGTTCATATACCGGCGTCCATAGAGCTGCCCTTGCGGCGACCAGCAGTGGTGTTTTTCTGAATGTTATGATAGATTGTTTATCATGTTGATTTGTTCATATGTATTATTATATGCACGAATTATGATTGTATTTGTATATTCACCAATGTAAAACAAATTTCTCTATGGGGATCAATAAAATACCATTTATTTATATATTATTTTAATGGCTAGCTTTGCTCATCATGCAGTAGCTATGAATTCGAGACCATTTTGGGGCATTTTTTTTTTATCGAGTTTATCTCGTTTTTTCTGCTGGTACAATGTCCCTCTAAGCGTGGGCTGGCTCTTGCAGGCAGGGCTGAAGTAGCCTGTCTCTTTAATGGCTTTACAGTGTTGGAAGAGATGCTAAACCAACAGCCAAAAGTTGAGAAGGCAATTATAGAATTGGTATTGCTTGGGTGTTTGCCAGTTTATATGGCCTTCCTTTTCTTGGATGAAAAGGTTGGGTATAGATTTGGATAAAGCTTACCTAGAATTGTAACGCCGACAAAGCAAGTGACTACCCTGTAAATATTTATTTGAAAGGATAAAACTGCTCATGCTATTTTTCATGTTTCCTATCATGTTGAAAATTCGGACATGCACTCTGTTATAGATTGAGGCCACAGTACCCTCTACAGAAATGCGTGAATTAACCTTTCTGTGTGAATAGTATCATGTAACACAAAAAGAAAGAAACAAACCCATTTTTCTCTCCCGCCAGCGTCGACCAGCTCCAAATGTTGTTGGTCTGCGTTGGGGTGTCTATGTTGGCTCCCCCGAACTGCCCCCTCCTGTGTGCCATGGACTGATGGACGTCTCACCAACTGCCATAGCCAAGCTGGTACCTCTGCCCACTGGCCTGGTCTTTGGGGTGCAGAAAAACTGCAGCATCCTTCTGCTGCATGGGAAACAAAGAGGTGAGTGTTTGTGAACTGTTACATTTGTCTTCCATTTTTTGCCTTAGCACTTTGTGGTCACTCTACGCCTATATGCACTGCTGCAAATTTACCCATCCACTCCCTCCGTGCCTATATGTGCTTAGCTCAAGAAGCCCAGTGGCCTAATGGCTGGCTGCATTTAACACAGATGGAGTCTTTAGTCCTTCTGGCTGTTTTATCATGGAGCGTTAACATCTCTTGCAACACTGTTACGGTTTTTTTTAAAATCACAGAGTTGGTTAATTAAACCCCATTAATATTACTCTATGCAATCTGAGTTCAAGAAAGCCTATTCTGGTATTCGAAGCAAGTTTGCCTGCTCAAAAAGCAATTGCAGTATTGACGCAGCTTATGGTGATACAATGTCAAAGTCAGTGTATGTACTGCAGTTTTCACAAGAAAATGATAATAATTGGTTTACATCAAATTAGTAGAACATGGCTCCAATTCTTGTTCAAGTTCCTTTAAAAATCGTTGACTTGCTTCGATTTGCTTTTGAAATGACTTGTTTTAAGTTTTTGGACATTATACAATTTCTCTGTGAAAACTTTCTCCCACTTTGCCCGCAGACATGGCAGTGCGCTCCACAGATGTGATGTGGGCGGGCGTGGTCACTTGGGGCTACCACGACCACGTGATCCGCATCCGCAGCTACAGGGACAAACCTCTCATCAACTTCCTGCCTCATCATTCTTTTGGAGAGGTATGTATACAGTCATTTTTTTCATTGTAAGAATGCTCTGGAGAAGTACACACAAAGTCACTTATTATATTGAGAATACTATGGAGAGGTACGCATGAACTGTCTTACCTTAATGAGAGTGCTATGGAGAAACATGCATAATGTATTTTTTGTTCCTATGAGAATATTGATGACATAAAGAGTGCTCTGGGGAGTTACTCAGTAGTTGGTTATTATAAAGAGAGGACTTTAGAGAGACATGCGTTGAATCACTTAAAACTTGTTACAATGAGAGTGCTATGGAAAATACTGCATACAGTCACTTATTATAGAGAGAGGGTTTTAGAGAGGTGTGCCTTTTGTCACTTATCACAGAGTAAGTGCAGGACAGGGGTATACATAAAGCCTGATGAACATTTTAGTTCATGAGTTTACAACACATATGTTGTCTTTACCACACTCAGCCAACCTCTTCCTTTCTCCTCTCAGATTTTGTGTGTGGAGTCAGTACCAGACTGCCGTCTTCTCTTCACTGCCGGCACTGCGGGTGTTATCAACGTCTACAGCATGGCTCACAACTCATCCAAGGTAAGGCTCTTACACATTGTGTCATATTTCCTTCAGACCATTCATTGATGGATTGTGAAGCAAATAGGGACTGCTGTCCAGAGAGGGATATTTGCGGAGGAATAAATGCAATCTATATTAATAATAGTGTTGTTATTTGTCTCGAGGTAAATTAAAATTGTGTTTGTGCTGATGTATTTTTTAAGTAAGTTTACTGTAACTGTTTACTTGTTTAGTTTTACAACAATATAGGCTACAAAGTAAATGACTCAAAAGTGATGACCATTAATTGGACTATGGTCTCTTTGCAAAGAGACTTGATATTTGACCATTTTGAAGTTACAGCATAGATTTATTGCAAGTCCTCTTACTCTTGCATGGCAAATTACCATTACTTTTACTCATATTTATTGCCAATCACATTCTCTTTACTTTTACCAGCCAAGCAACCTGCAGGTCCGAGGTGTGCGTAAGACCCTGTACGGCCACTCTGGTGCCGTGACGACCCTGTACGTGTGTCAGGCTTTCAGCATTCTGGTGTCTGGCAGTCGCGATGGCACCATCATCCTGTGGGATTTGAACCGGCTGACGTATGTACGGTCCATCACCAGTCACTCGGAAGAGGTGTCAACGCTAACAGTCAGTGAGACTCTGGGGGATATTGCAAGTGTCAGCCACACCGGTGAGTGAGGGGGCAGAGAACGGGAAAATAGTTCGCTGGCTTGGGACAACACTGCGACAAGCGCCAAAATCTCGAAAATCACTTTTTTTTGTTAGTATCGATGCCAAAATAACCACACACATTGTGTCAAAATATCAAATTCCTACAATGAATAGAGCCAAAGTTGCAATTTTGCGACAAGGTGTATTCAATTAATATCTTGGACCAACACTGAGGCAGGTTTTTGTCTCTCCTGTAAAATTGCAATTTGGCGCTTGTCGCAGTGTTGTCCCAAGCCAGCGAGTTGAGAGAGTGTAATTATATTACATAGCTGCCAACCGTTCCGTGAAAAAGGGAACTGCACCTTATTTTAGGATCTGCGTACATTTGTACGTATTCTTGGTTGTTGCACTGTATTTGAAAAAGGACGGTAAAGGAAAGAAGAGAGAATAGAGTAAAGGAAAGAAGACTGAGGGAAATAAAGGAAGGTTGACAGATGAAGGCAAAGGAAAGCAGACATGAAAAGAGAGCAGTTTCAATTCAGAGACTGCCGCGCAGTGACATGTGCAGCATTGAAGTGTTTGCTTTTTAGAGGTGTAACTTGATTACAGAGCCTTTGCATTAGGTGTTCCTTATTTGTGTCTTCAAAAGTTTGCAGCTATGATATATCAGAACGTCGGAGTTAAAGCACATAGTACTGTCCCTTTTCTTTTTTCGCTTTTCTTGTTTTTTACATTGTATCATGACCATGCCAAATTTCCTGTCACAGATCATGTTATTATTCTGATTCTGATCCCAATTTTTTCTTCTTTAAATGAAATGCACTTTTCCTTCTCATGTCCTCAAACACACCAGATGGCAACACGTGTTGTCTTCAGCTACACACTGTGAACGCAGCGCACATTGCCACCCAGACAGTCAAGGACACGATCCACTGTCTAGGCTACTCCTGTGCACCGGAGGGAAAAGCTGTCAATGTGGTCGCTGGGGGGATGGAGTCAGGCGTCATCAGGTGAGATTTGATGGCTGATTGTTCATCTAGCTTTCTCTTTCTATCTCGACGTCCCTCTCTCTTTCTTTTTTTATTGTTCTCTCTCTCTCTTTCTCTCATCGTCTCTTTCTACTTCATCACTCTCTCAATGTGGTCGAGGGGTGTGTAATGGCTAGGCTCTTCGCCTGTCATGTGGAGGACCCAAGTTCGATCCCGAGCGCGTACGATCTCAGATTTTTTTTCTGCTGGGATTTTTTCCCTCTCAGCCTGGGTTCACCCTGACGGGCAGGGTCGAAATAGCCGTCTCTTAAATGATCTTACAGTGTTGCAGGGGATGTAAAACTGGTAACCAAAAAAACCCCTCTCTCTTTCTCTTTATTTTGTTTTATCTGTCTGTCTCTCTCTCTCTCTCTCTCTCTCTCTCTCTCTCCCTCTCACTCTACCTCTTCCCTCTCTCAATGTGGTTGCTGAGGGTATGGAGTGGGGTGTCCTTAGGTCAAATTTTCTCTGGGAGTGGTTGATTGGTCTCTGGTGTAGTCTGATACTTCTGCTTCTTCCTAATGGCTGCGAGTGTCCTAATCTACTTCTTTGACACAAAATGACCTGACAGTTCCAATAGCAGTGATGAACCGAAACGAACAAACAAGCAGGCAATCTCTCTCATTCTCTCACTCTAATTGCATCTTTTTATCTCATCTCTCTTGGGTTGTTTTATTGCATTTCATTTTTATGTCATCTAAGCATAGCTTTGTAACAGCATACTATTACTCTCTACATGTGGGTGATTTGGCAACCATTCTGTTGTGGTCCACTGCTTCTACTTTTTTCTTCTAATCATTGGTGCTTGCCTTATCTACCTCCTTGCAAAAAATTTGCCTGACCATTCTGATCATACAGTAAAACCCCAACAGAACAAATAAACTGTCATTCTCTGTGTTTGCATATCGTCATGGTGCTTTCAATATGGCATAACTCGTTTTGTACACTTTTGACATAATAGGGGTAAAGCGATTTGGCCCAACAAGAAAAAAACATGATGGAAATATTAGATTTTAGCAAAAAGGCCCAGCACTTGTGAACAAATGTAATACCACATGATGCACGATGATATGGGGAATTACGTATTGGGCTTGTTCCATAATGGCCCAAGGTGTAAACTTTTGTGAGTGAGGTGTGCGCTGTGACATTGTGTGTCCCATGAAATGATCATACGGTGTACATTCTTCATGTCTGTGCCATGTCTTTGAAATGTTGTACTGGTGAATCCAACCAAAATTTCACTTGTGGATTAATAAAGTATATCTTATCTTATCTTATATCTTAAGTCAGACTTATGCCAATTTGGAAGCACCATAATGATGATTATGGTAGGCAGTTATCCTAATCTGGTCGTTTAATTCTACTTCTATCTATGTGTTACTATTGTCCTGTTCTCCTTTTTTGCGCTGAAATGGCCTTGCAGTATTTAAAGTGCTGTAAAATCTTACTCATCAAAAGTAACCCAAATAATTTTCTGTGTTTCTCAGGCTATGGAGCAGTTGGGATCTCACCCCGCTACGTGATCTGGAGATGATCAGGCCGTGTGCAGTGATAAGGTGAGCGACTTTGATATGTGTGTATTTTCATAACTTTGTTTACTGCGTTGTATGTTGAATTCAAAGGCCACACTAGTGTTTGAACAGTGTAAAATTTCTGTTGGTTCATCTGTAGCTGAACAGTAAGGCATAAACTTTTGAACTCAGAAGTGTGAGTGTTCAAATCCTGGATTTATTAGAATATTATTTTGTTTATTGAGAGTTTTCATTGTTCTGACCCCTATTCTATTTGAGATGGATATTAAAATGGAGATCCTGCCTCCTAGAGTGTTGCAAAGGGCGTTAAATGAATATCAACCTCAACCTGAATTTCTGTTTCAGTGATGGATGCATTTAACATGAACATACAGGGTAGCAAAAGGTGTAAAACCAACACAAAGTAAGCCTCACCAAAACCCTTGTCTTTTATTTCTTTTCTCTTAAGTCTGACCTTCACCTGTGACTCCCAATACCTGATGGCCTCACTGTCTGATGGCCGAGTGGTCATCTGGAGCCGAGAGGAGAAACTGACCCGCAGACAAATGGACAAATTCATCCCAGTCATCAACACACCAGAAGTTGACAAGTAGTCACACAGCTCGGACACCACAGAGGAACAAGAGGCTGATGTCTCTATTAATGTATAATTTCTAGCTAACTCTGAGAGACATGACCAAACAGAAACTGGATGCATATTACTGACAGCTGTACTCTTGCTGAATCAATGGTTCCCCCCTCGCCCCTTCCAGGCTGAGGGAATAGTCTTTTGGCCGTTCTTTCTTCATAACAAAAAGTACTTGTGAAAGGAGCAAATAAGCTGGAAGACAGTCCTCACTTCTGTTGTTAGCTTGCTTCATAATGAAGTGTTTGTGGAAATCAATTCAGGAGCTGTCCGTGTGACGTGAGGAAAGAAGAATAAGCGTGAATAAACATTCCTTTTTGTACATAGCATTGGCCCTTTTTCCTCAGTACAAATTTCCAGTGCCAGTGTGATCTTTTAGTGTCAATGGAGCAGTGAAACTTGAAACAAGAAAAAAAAAATCTGTACAAATTCCATTCATGGATTTGGATAGTCTGAAATATTCAGGTAGCTTTAATGGGTTGGTAGTTTTATTTCATTTGATGTTAGATCAGTGCAAAAGAAACTTGCTGTTCTGGTCATGTAAGATATTATTTTGATGTCAGTATTGTTCTTAGTTTGTCTCATTTGATGCATAAAATATTATTTGAAATTCAAGACACCACTGTGTTATATTAGTCCATACTCAATTTTGAAAAAATCCACTGCATCAGAATACCACAGGTATATTTTAGGACTAGGTATTGGTGGCATGGAAGTTACTGGCTCAGATATTAAGAGAATGTTACCAGAGGATATCATTTAGAGAGAAAAGCTATGCTTAAGGACACTATGCACCATAATATTGGTGAGATTACAAACTGGAGGTTATGGTCCTTTTGAAGAGAGGCAGTACTAGGTTATTTATAACAAGATCGTAACTTTTTATCGCTGAAGGGAGTTACTCGTACATTCCCAGTAGATTTGTACCTCTATGTCAGTACAGGTGAGAAAGTTGCTTTTTTTTGTTTTTTTTGTTGACTGGCCAAGGACTACATTATTTGTCTTAGAATGTTTAGAAAAATTAATTATTAATATAATACAGGCATATAGATCTAGTAGAACTTGTGTTTTGAATGTAAATAATAATAATAATAATAATGAAGATCACTTATATAGCGCTTCTTCCAAGAACATGGCTCGAAGCGCTTCACAATGCAGAACAAAGAAGCAAACACGCAACACATAATAAAACATACATCCATTCACAACTCACTCACACCCTTGTTTCCTATTCAACATTTGACAGATAAGCAATGATAAACAATCACATTGAAAAAGAAGGGCCATCATTAAAGTAAGAATAAAAAATAGTAATAATAACAATGACTGTATTTATATAGCGTATATCCCCGCTTGAAAACAGGCTCTAGGCGCTTTACAATAAATTATTACCCCAGCAGACCAAGTCATTCAGAAACCTTCTCAACTTCCTGGAAAGCATACAGCGGAAGCTGTCGTTTCACAGGCGCTAAAACACTAACATACGGACACGATCGTTTGATGTCTACAGCCGGGTACCCATTCACACATGGGTAAAGTGAGGAAAATTCGTGTAAAATGCCTTTCCCAAGAACACAATATCGGGCCCGAGATAGGATTTGAACCGCAACCTTCCGATTACGAGTCCGGCAACCTAACCTCTAGACTACCGACTGAATCAAAAGTGTGGCTTGTTTCACATAACTGGCATATGGAATGAGAACATGGCACAAAGCCCAAGAACAGAAGGAAGATGCAAAAAGAAAGAGGAGGGGTCACTCTAGCCTACCTCCTCGTAATGCGCCAAAAACGAACTATCGTTGTATTCAAACCGAAAAAGCCCAGCTCCAACCTCTCAAGAGACCGAGCAAAGCATTGTACTCTCTCTCTCTCTCTCTCTCTCTCTCTCTTTCTCTCTCTCTCTCCCCCCTCTCTCTCTTTCTCTCCTCTCTCTCTCTCTCTCTCTCTCCCTTTCTCTCCTTCTCAACTCCAATTTTAAATAAAACATAGCAAGCAACACTTACACCTTTTCCCGACCAAATTCGTCAATAGCCACTTCAAATTCGACATAGACACCTTAATTTCGACATAGCCCAA
>JAUKPP010025429.1:0-17519 GCA_032273245.1 Phyllaplysia taylori | reverse complement strand
CCGCCCCCACATTTTCCCCCCCCCCCCCCCCCCCATCACTGTCATCACGCCAGCAGGTGTAACGTTTCCTCTTTGGTACTGTACAGTAAGATAAAATTGCACCTGAGGAAGAGAAGGAAACACAATTGTTTGCAAACTGGAAACCTCAATCACTTAAAATTTCACCTTTGATGTAAATTACAGAGATACACATCATGGGTAGATTTTTCTAAGATGTGACATTACAGCTGAAATATAGGCTATTCCTCCAATGAATAATTAACAATCAAGATTTCTTTCGTTTTGTTTTTACGAAGGCTGTTGCATTATGTGCATATGAAATAGCAATAATAATGAGAATAATGATGACAGAAGTAAATGTCATCTCACAATAATATTAAGTTATTACAAAAAAGGTAATTAAAAAATATGAGGCAAATTTTCAATTGGACACATTGGTTAAGTGTGGTGTGTTTTTTAGCTTTTCACAGATACGAATAAAATCATCAGCTAAAACATATGCCAGTGCTTACTTTTGCTTGAACCTGAGGTCGTGAATCATATCACAGACTCCGACCAGATACTTCCGCAGCTTGGCCTGCCTGGAGAAACAAAAAGAAAAAGTTCGTCACATAACGTCAGCACAATGATGATGTAGAAAAAACATGAGTCAAGACAAAGAGAGCCTCTGCTCACATCCTCTGCGTGCAAAGGTGAGGAGACTATCCATTAAGCCATAGATGCTGTAGAGAGAAAAAAGGGTCTTATATTAAAAAGCAAGCAGCTAAAACAGTTGTTGCCTCTATAAATAAATAACTAAAAACTAAAAAACAACTTATTTTGTTACATCCATCTCTTTGTGTTTGTGCAAAACATTTTTTTAAAAGTTTATGGTGTTCATCTATATACTAAACAATGATACCCCCCCCCCCCCCACTACCACCACCACCAAAGAAAAAGACATGGTGACAAGGTGAGAAAAAACTAAGGACAATTTCTCCTACTTCTCCATAATGGTCCCAATGCTTGTCTCAAAGGCTGCCTGGTTGCCCAGCTCCATGTACGCCTGAATTGTCTTGATGCACGACGTGGGGACGTCTAATGCCAGAACCTCAAGATTTTTTTCCGGTAGCCATGGAAACTGAGTGGACACTTTCCCAGCAATCTGAGGGAAGGGACAGTACAGATTATAATACAGGGATGGTTTGATTTGTTTTTTCCTTTTGTTTTCTGCCCCTAAACATTGCAAGTCAGTTTCGAGGCAGGATACCTTTGGTTTGGTTTGATTTGGTTTTGGCTTATCGTCCCTTGCAACACTGTAAGGTCATTCAAGGAACGGGCTACTTCGACCCTGCCAGCCAGGGCCGACCTGGGCTAAGAGGGACATTGTCCCAGCAGAAAAACGGAGATATACTCGATGAAACAAACTACGCCATGCGGGACTCAAACTCAAATCCTCTGCATGAAAGACGAAGCGCCTAACCATAACACCACTGACACCGGTCAGGATACCTTGAGCCTGCCTGTTGGGTAGTGCCAACCTGGGTGGAGAGGAACAACATATCCTAGCGGAGACATGGAGATGCTTGTCCCAGGTGGGGATCCAAATCTGGTCCTCTGAGTCATGGCCAAAAAACCTAACCATTGCATCACAAATGACAGTAAAGCAGGCATGGGTAGCTGGGATGGGTACAGCTGGCTCCGAGAAAATTCATAGCCCTACTATGAGCAACTTACATTGCAGATTAAAAGAGTTTGCAAATATCAGAATGCACAAAACGTGGAAAAAAGTCGTAAACAAATGCAGCCCTACGTAAAAGACTTACATGTGCCTCATGTCTGCGTCTGTGCGAGTTGGTGTGTATGTTCTTGGCCCCTTTGTCCTGGAAGGCAAACACGATGTTGTAGTTGAAGGATGCACTGGAGCTGTTAGTGTTGCTAGTGGCAACAGCATAAGTGCTTTCTCCATAGCTGGGACTTTCTTTGGCTACAGAGCGCGTGTCTCTGCCGCCACTCGAATCCTGGGGATCACTGGGGAAGAGACAAATGTGTTGCATCTCCATGAAATTGTTAAAACAAGGGGAAATGGAGTTATCAGCCTTTTTCTGAGAGACAAAAAATTTTAATCATGAATGGTTTTTGTGACCTAGTACCTTCTACATTCACTTAAAACACATTTCATGGTAAACTATGCTAAAAAACATTGTTTGAAAGGAAAAACACCCCATGTTGAAAGCCAGGAAACATTACTAGCCATTTTCTAGGTGACTCTTACGTAATCAAAATTGCAAATATCTCGACTTCTATACCACTATCTTTTCCAATCAAACATTATGTCCTTATAGTTATAATTTTCAATCAACATAATGGCTTGTAAAAACCACATAAAAATCCCCATTCTTCTTTGCCTTTGTAACACCTTGGATCTAACGAGACTTTGGACATAACCAGGCCACTGGGCCGGTCCCGACAACCTTGTTATATATTTGAGTTTCACTGTCTTTACTCCAGCTAGTGCCCAGACTACTCACCTCCTGTCTGACGTTTTCCTCTGCAGGTACTCCACTAGCTGATGCACCATCACTGTCTTCTCTGTCATCCGCTCTTTGTCCAATGTGAGAACCTGTCGGGGGGAGATAATAAAAATGGTTTGTCTATTCATTGGTCTTGGTTTTACACCCGTTGCAATGCTGTATGCTTGTTTGGTTTGATACCAGTTTACGTCAAATGCAAGACTGTAAGGTCGTTTAAGAGACGGGCTACAGGGCCAAAGCGGGCTGAGAGGGAAAAAATGCCAGCAGAAAAAATTGCAAATCGTCCAAATGTGGAATCGATCTCTAGCCATCTACATGATACGCAAAGAGCCTAACTATCACACCACATTTAAAAGGGGGGTTCCTTCCTTTTCAGCAACCATTATCAGTATCTTGAGTCTACATAAAAATGGTTGAGTTGAACTTAAGTTGAATTTATCTTTTTCTTCACTCCCAAAGAAGACATTGACTCATCCATAGTGGACCAGGCCAAGAGGGAAACTAGACAGCTTAAAAAATAGCATTCGATGACGACCATGAGGAGGAATGTAAATACTAGGATGAATTGGACTCCAAGAAAATTGTGAATGATACCCTGCATTTGCCAACAAAAAAAATCTGGTACAAGGGGATAATATTATTGTACATCTGTTCTACACTAGTTTGTTGGCCTCAAGAGATTACTAAAAGAGTATTGACACCGACAATGGATTGAGACTATGGACGATAGCACTTGATACTATTCTACAAAGAAGGACTTAAGTTTCCACCCCGAGGACACAATATCCCAGACAGAGATTCTCGATTAAAGATTTGCTTACATCAGTGCCAGGCCTCGAACTGCCATTCTCTCCATGACAGGTGAGGAGCTTAATGATTAGAACACCAATACCTGAGTACAAATTCTATCTACTACCACATACTACAGTGGGTTATTTCATGCATTATTACAAACAGGGTCTATAAAGCAATACCAGTTCACTCTCATTTTGGTCACAATTTTCATCAGATCGCAAAAGTAAAGATGTAGCAAAGCTTGTTTTGCTTCATTTAGTTTGTGCACAACACTGGATTGTTGAACTGTCATCGAGAACGAAGAAAAACAAGAAAAAGCAGCTTTTGTTAATGTTTACAGCACTATCGACACTGCAAGGTAATTTCAGCACCAGGACGTAGATATGGGGAAAAGTTATACATAGAAAGTAAGAGGAGCAAACCACACTAGAGAGTCTGTCAATCATCCCCAATTTGTCCCGAAAAGTGGAATTTTGACGTTTGACTTGCCTTCACAGCAGATGTCTCCCCATCCTTCAGGATCACAATGTGAGATATTCCTTTGTTCCGACAGTTCTCTTGTAGTTCATCAAAGTCCTAATACAGGAGAAAGGAAATAACAATGATATTTTCATGCTTATGAATCAATCCTTTAAAAATTTTACACTTTATAACAATGACGTTTTATTGAGTATTATATCATATCTTAGAAAAAATTGAGTTTCTTTTTCTATCATGCCTCACAAAGTTTTACATATAACTCCTTAAACATAAATATTCACACTGTACATCAAGTTTGAACAATATGAGCATGGACGAAAATAATCTTTTTAAATGATAAAATTATATAATTATAGCAGAGATATTTTCGAGTCTTGCATGCATTGACAAGGTTGGAACTATACAAAAAGATGAATGAAGGCTATTTGCCACTGAAAAACGGATATGGACTTTTCTTAGAATTTTGGCATAAACAATGAGCAAATCAAACCTAAAAAAACCCAGGAGTAGATAACCAAAAATCACCTCAGTCTTGTCAAACAGAACATCCGCACGAAATCCGGCCGCCCACAAATCGCGGCCGATGGCCAGCCTCTCCTTGACCATCATCTGATGACCGACGGTGCAGACGATGACTTCACAGGGAGACAACTGGGGACCCTGTGACAGAGACAAACACGATATCAGAACCATGGTCTCCTGTATTGCTTTTTTTGCCAGGGAATAGATTAAGACAACACAGTGAACTAGGATATGATTAGCATGGATGGTTTGGTTGTGGTTTAATGCCCCATGCAACACTGCAATGTCATTTATGAGGCGGGACCTCCAAATTTTACATCCATCTCCGATAGGACGGGAAGCATGGATGTAAAAAGACCTTGATTTTACCGAGAGAAAATGAAAATCCCTGCCCTTCCTTGTCTTATCTAAGATGTTTTGGCGATAACAAGACCTCCGATATGCCAAGGACCCTCGGCTGGTCATGACAATCTTGTCATATAAAGTTTCACTGTAGTAGCACTTGGAAAGAAGAAAAAAGAGCAGACCACAACTGAGTGCACTCCCACTTCTCGCCCTATGATACCCTAATTATGGTTTGTTACTCCTCCTTTTGTTTCCTATTTCGCAACATCAAATCATCTTTGTCAATAACTTAAGATTTATTTATAGCCTATGTTAGGAGTCGTATAAATTTGCAGTGCATGAAACCTAATGAACACCAGACTTTCCACTCAAAAGCTGATCTATAATTTCTAGCCTGGATCACATAAGTTGAATAAATTATCTGCACCGGAGAAGACTCTGGAAGTAGATTGCTTGATAGTTTTCTAATGAACCTTTAATTGATAGAGTGGTTGATGGTTTTAGGTTATTAGATTCAATTTAACCAAATTCAGCGGCTGATTGTTGGCTTAGGGCTTGTTTAACTGTATCTCAAATTCCTAAATGGTTAAACTAGCCCAACAAAAGAGAATCTGTAACATGTTCACCTTATTAGATATCAAACACATTGCGGATACAGCAAAACCTGTAAAGTTCTGGCACTTCCAAGCTGTAAAGAGTTACCTGTTCATCCTCCTCCACCACCGCCACAAGTTTGTCGAAAGAAATGCTCACTCCAACCCCATGAATTGGCGTGCTACTGGAGTGAAGTGGAGACATGAACTTCTCAATCTGCGGACACAGAGAATACCACACATCATATAACTCACAATGGTATGATATAATATAACACGTTGCTGTTCTCGCCCATCCTTCAAGAATTCTTCATGACCCATGGAGCCAAGGCAGACTAGTTCTGAACCTCGAGAGCTGATGGAGAGCCTTAAAATCGTCCCCTTTATATTGTAGGAGTGCTTGAGACCTCTCCACATCAGAAACATCCGGTATAAGAAAACTGACTGCAGAATATATAATATATCAGACACATTATTACATACAACTGAAGTGTGATCACAGTTACA
This sequence comes from Phyllaplysia taylori, assembly GCA_032273245.1. Taxonomy (NCBI): domain Eukaryota; kingdom Metazoa; phylum Mollusca; class Gastropoda; order Aplysiida; family Aplysiidae; genus Phyllaplysia; species Phyllaplysia taylori. The sequence goes on along the minus strand of JAUKPP010025429.1, from coordinate 11,764 downwards.
TGCAAATGATAAAAATTGAAATACTGACAAAAAAAAAAAAGACATGCTGTAAAACACTCTACAATAGAAACAGAAACAATAGCTTAGAAAACCGAGGCTCACATGAGATGAAGCAATATATCTGAAGACTTTTCATGAAATAGAACATCGTGAAAGTATCCAAATCTAGACAGTAACGCTTCTAAGACGAGTCACAAAGCAAATCCGCCATTTCACTTCACTGACCAGCTTGTCATAACGACCTCCAGCCGCCAGGACTTCTCGGACAACTCGTTTTTTCTTCCTATTGTCACACATGACCTGGAAGACGACCCCGGAGTACTGATGTGGGTTGTAGATGAGACCTAGAGACACCAACACCTGCAGGCACAAGCGAAGAAAAAAGAAAAAGAATTTGTTAATTCTATACAGTTGAGCCCATGACAGGGGCTCGGTTATAACAGGGTTTTTAAAAAATCCTTTTTCTCCCTCTTTGCCTTTGGTAAAATTGACCGGCTATAGGAGGGACTTTTTAGAGCCTAATCGGTTATAAAATGGGCGCCAAAACCCACTAAATATTTCCAAATACAATGCATTAGCCTATATTACGCTCAGATATTCAATTATTGGTCCAAGACACAGTTGGAAATCCTTTGATGCCAGCTTAAGCTTTCTGAATTATTTTGGTCTGTGAGGGTAATGATGATTGTAAAGCGCAATGAGCTTGCTTTTGAGCAGGGAATGCCCTGTATAAATATAATCTATCATTATTATTATGACACAATAGGTAGTTAGTAAGTAACTTCAACTCTGCCAGTCAGGGCCAACCCAGGCTGAGGAGAAGGGCACGGCATCCCAGCAGAGAGAAAAACCCAGGACGTAAAGTGAACTGAAGAGTTGAGAGAACCCCACCAAAACTATTGTATATCACACAACTCCGCACACTGCGTTTACGCACCTCCAGTTTGAGACCAAGACTTGTGGCGTGAGACAGAATATGTTCAAGGTCGTGAAGGCCACTCTTGGCTAGCGTGCTTGCCTGCAGGTCAAGAGGAGAAGAGAATGGAACCTTTTCATTAGCTCGGAGTAGAGTTACTGATGATACAAATTTTGCATACAATGTTATTTTATGTATATCCCTATCCTAGGAGAGCTCAAGGTATAATATGCACAATCCACAAAGTCTATTATTTTGATAATGCTAGTTCAGGTAAAGCAAAGTGCTTGTGCATTGCACAGTATCATTATGTCATAGACATTGCAGTTCACAGATAGAACTGCAACCATGCAACCCGCAGTGAGGCAAAATCATTTAAGACAAAATGAAAATAAAAGATCATGAATATTGTTTTGTTGCCATAAAAAAAAAAATAATTTAAAAATGATGCCATCCGGAACTTCCTCCCTACCTGTCCCATTGTCTTTGTGATGCAGCGTAAAATACTGGAGATTTTTCCTAGCGGCATTTCTGTATCCAGCAGTGCATTGAGCTGATCCGTGACCTTCACCTTTAGCTCGGACTCGAGAGCAGCAGTGCGTTTGGTTTTGTTCATCTGTTGACAAGCACACATTTAACATATGAGATTTCTATTACAGTTGCTAGAGCATTTGCAACCTTTGAGACTTTACAGTTGAACAGTTTTATCAAGACAGTATGAACTTTCCTTCCTTCTCTCCTTGAAATAGCAAATCTTGGTTAGAAAAAGCTAAATCAAAGTAACCACTCATCGTTACCACTGAAAAAAATTCTACCCAAGACTGATATTACTCTTATGAGTAATAACAATGAGGGGTATCTTAAACAATTATGCTAAAACAGCCAAGGATGCTGGCGCCTCTATAAACAACTAACTTTGAACTAACAAATCTTCAAAAACAGAATGTCACTGCCTGCCAGGCAAGAGCTGATTCTACCAAAGAGATTATAATTTCACAAAGAGATGCAAGCTCGGTCTGGATTAGTAAGCGGAAAGAGAATGAAACATGTATACGTAAAAAGGGTAGCAAAAAAGCTCCTCTAGTGCGTTGCTACGTCAAAAGAGAGTAAAAAACTGGTTGATATGAATCAATATTTATCGCTAATTTATAGGTTTTAGGTTAAGAATAATTTTGATGAGATTTTCTGTTTGCTTGTGCACTCTAAAATAAGTGTGTGTCTTGTTCTTTTCATCTTGTAGTTATTAAGATGTATTTATTTATATAGAAGCCAGCTTTTGTTTTGCCATTTTGGCTTGGATCATAGCAGGGTAGCGCCACTTTTGAAGAAATGCACTAGGAGTTGCCACATAAAGGGAGGTAAGTAACAGCTCTCAGTACTCCTTCTCTCCAATTCTACTTTCCATGTAGATAAAAACAGACATGTCTTGTAACTTATGTAAAATTCAACTGCACTGTAAGATGAAGAGCCTACATTTAATTATACTTTTGAGTTTCAGCACGAGTATGCAAAAGAAAAAGAATAATTCAGGTGTCAATCCATAGCAGATTTGTCTGCCTGGTAATTCAGTGCCATATTGACGGACCGAATTCTATTACAAAACTAGTGCCAAAAGCACTGCCCGTCTCTTAAATGACCTTACAGTGTTGCAGGGGACGTAAAACTGGTAACCAAACCAAAAGCACCGGCTTCACTGGCCACTAACCACAGTCTCTGCCAGCAGGGTGAGCGCCCTCTGGTGTGTCGACTCCGGGATACCACAGTGAAGCAGGACGGCCCTCAGCACTGACATGTGGTTGATGCGGACACAATACTTGCGGCTCTGGGGACACAGAGGAGAGGTCTAAAAGTGGCTTCTTTGCATGAGCAATCTAGAAGAGGGATAACTACAATGGGAAATATGGCCAAGTCTGATGATGTCTCTCTTTTAGAATCGTTCATAAGCAGAAATCTGTGGCAAGCTTCATAAAAAAAACAAAAACGTAGGGTAAACTGAGCTTTAAGAATGTGCAAAAATTCAATGAAACATAAAAAAAAATAAAAAAAAAAACACACCCCCCCCCCCCCCCATTCCACTGTGTACCCAGATGTGTTATGAAAGAACCCATCAGTTTACTTATCAAATCTGACCACAATCCCCAAAACTATTCTCAAGTTTATTATGGAGACATTAAGTTTCTCCCTTAAGACAGGGGACAGTGATGTGTAATCTAAGAGCAAACAATGCACACAAGTTCCCTAACTCATGAGGTAGATAATAGTTTAATCGACTTCATGGTAGCAAAACTCTCAATCAAGACCAATAAGTAGATGGTCAAAAGTTGTACCTGCAGGGATGGATACAGGTCAATGATTTCTTGGACAATGGTCAGCACCTCAGCATCTGGGATCAGGCTGATGGAGAAACAAAGTCGATAGTATGGTTGAAAATAACGTCAAATGTTGGACCTTCATTGAAAATTGAAAAAAAAAATCGACAACAGTATCATAATTTTCAAGTCTGTTTTAACATGCTATAGATTTATCTCTGCACAGAAGTGGATTTTGACACTGGAGTTTTATTTGCACTCTCCCATCAAGTACTATCGGAAGTGGAATAAAGCCATAGGTTGGTTTAGTTGGTTTTGGTTTAATGCCTCTTGCAACACTGTAAGGTCATTTCAGAGGTGGGACCCCTGAATCTTACGTCTATCTCCAACAGGACAGGTAAAGTCATATGTCCTCTGCAAAAAAAGAAAAAAAGAAAAAACAACCGAATCACCAGCCCCCTTGTCAACAGGTCTTTTGTCAACGTTATTTTTTTAACGGAGAAGAGAAAAACATGTTCACTTCTCACACCCAGCAATGCAAGTCTTTGTCTACAGATTCGCATTTATTGCATTTAGAACAACAATTTTGCCAATCTTTTTGAATGAGCATATATGCAACACATACCACAGAATATAATTAAGTACAAAAACAATTTTGATAATTGATGTAGGTTAGCACATTTCAATGTCTTGCCAACAACATGGAAGTTGTAAATGACATTGGTGATTACATCATCACAGTGAAAAGGAACTGTGACCACAAAATATGAAAAAAAAAAGAAAATGGACCAAATGTGATAATGATCTATGGACAAAGAAGGAACCTGGACCCGATGACTGGGCCTGATGACTTACCTCCCCGATGATGTGATGATATCAAAGGCACACTCAGTAAGCTCCCTTGGGTGGACGTTATACAAGATGTTGTAAAACTTTTTCTCTCTGAACACTTTCTCAATGGCAAATCTCTTCAGTGACTGGATGTTGTTTCTGCCAACGTAACGAGCAAAGGGCACCTGCAAAAAGAAGGCAGATATCAATATTGAGAAAAGAAAGAGACACCAATCAAAATGCAAACCTTGAAAACGAAAACAATGGATCAGGTGCAGATTTAAGAGAACAAAAGAACTAGATGTGAAACTAACAGCATGCGATAGCTATGCCGACACTTAAGACTAATCAATGTTAAACAGACAAAAAAAAAAACCAACAGTAGAGCTCTCTTCTGTTGAACTTACACGGGTTGATTTTCTGATAAGTTCATCATTTTCTGAAGTCCGGTACTTCTTCTTTTCAACATTTATAACACAATAAAGCTCAGCTTTGAATCAGTAAATTTCTTCACTCCTCTAATGACATCAACCCATTCGTAGCTGACCATATACGTGCAATAATAAAACAGTTCAAAGGGTCCCCTCTCTCTCTTTACTCACCTAACATTCCGACAGTATTATCAAGAATGTAAGGAAGTTGATAAAGACAACTAAGTAAGTCTTAAAATGCACACAACCACCAACAAGCCACATTTTGTCCTCAATTCCACAAATCCTTGACATGTCAAATTTCTTCCCTAGAAGTCCCTGCCTCACCCTCAAGTCTAGCGGCACGGAGACGAGACTGCCCCGGTGATCCATGAGTTGCACCAGCTGCTCCATGTTGTGGTAGACGCTTGACTTGGGCATGAACATGGGTAGCGGGATCTGCACTGCACCGTGGCCAGACAGGAGTTGGGTCAAGGTCGTCTCCACATGCTGCTGGAGCAACGCTTGCTTCGGAGACACCATGTTCTGTTGTGAAGAAAGAAGCACAGAAACGTGTAAGGTCTTTTAAGACTGACAGTGACAAATTCTGATTCTGAGAAGAAATTCATGTTCAATCCTGATATGGTATATGAAAATTGACGTATGATAGTCTTAACTTTACGAGGGGTTTAAAACATGGGAATGATCTGTTTCATGACCAAAGTTACTGCATCACACAATATTGTTAAAACGATCAAGTGAACAGCACTCTATAAAAGATCAAGGGTTTAGGCTCCAGGGCCAGTCATGTACACATAGAAGATATAGGCTTGGTTTGGGTTCTGCCTATAAGAATGCTTAGTTCACTTTTTTCCTGAGAATGACAATTTGAGAAAAGCTTAATGCAACATAAAAACATCAATTTTTATCTACGAACAAATAAAGCCATGACTGCCTCAAACCTCGTATATATCCTGGTCATAAGTGAAGTCATGGACGGGCAGCACACTCTGGCCGAAGATGACGCTCAGCATGTGTCGGTGCTGCGAGGACTGAGGGTTGCTGATGGTTGAGCGGAGGATCTCGCCCAGTTCTGTGTCGTGGACCTGAGGGGCTGGCAGGAGGTCGCTAGACAGCAGCTGTTTGGACGTTGGTCTCAACGACGGGTCGTGATTCAAAAGCCAACGAATCAGCTGAGCCTGCAGAGTTGATTATTATCTCAAATAAAAATGTTTAACATGGAGCTAGTCTAGTCCGGAGGTCTTATTACTGCATTGTACTTTTGTAGTATTAAGGGGGCAATCTAAAGGCTCTCCACTCCAAGAGCTAGACTGCGGTGGCTCTGTAGACTGTAAAGACAGCTAGAAAAGTGCATAACCCATATAAGTCTCTGATTGACAACAACAACAACATGGAACCAGAATTATTGCTTGATGCACAGCATATAAATAAAAGTTGAGACAGAATAAGTTTTCACTGCTACAATACTAATCATTTATTTCCTGTGCTGTCCACAATACTTCCAACTTGGCCACAAAGTGTAGCGGTTGGCTTTGGTTCTGGTTTCATATCCCTTGCAACACTGAAAGCTCATCTAAGAGACAGACTACTTATACCCTGCCTGTCAGGGCCAACCCAGGCTGAGATGGACACTGTCCCAGTAAAACAAACAGAGATACAGAGATAGACTCGATCAAACAAACTGCCCCGCATTTGCCTTGAATTCATGTCCTCTGTGTGTAAGGTAAAGAGCCTCCATTTTACAACAGACAATGATGTCTAGTGGTTTCTGTACAAAGTAGAAAAAAACAACCCAGTGCATGTTGGAGACATAATGTCTTTGCAATTATCAGATTGATCTGTGATAAATGAGAAATAATTTCTTGCACCATGGAGGCAGCACACAAAGGGCAACCCTCAGGGAAACTTAAGCCTGCTTGAGTGCTTAAGTAAAAACAAAACAAGAAATCAAAACAGCCAAGGCTGGTGCCTCCAAAAATAATCACTCCTTACTACTACTACGAATAATATACTTAGGAAGAAGGCAGAAGATGTGAGTTTGAGGCCCACATGAGGCAGTTTTCCTGATCGAGTATACCTCCGTTTTTCTGCTGGGAGAACGTCCCTCTCAGCCCAGGTTGGTCCAAAAACAAATCTCAATTACATATATAAGACAAGAACCAAGATTTGAGTATACGGTTTAAAGGTACAGAGGTGGAATAGAGACGACCCCATAAGAAAATGCAAAACAACAGTTTTCAAAATGCCATGCAAGCTCACCTGATTAGAGAAATCCTTCTCATCAAACTCCTCTGGTAGGACAATGGAGGCCGTTCTCAGATTACTCAAAATCTTGACCCTCTCCATGCCTGTGGGCAGACACTTGAAGCACATCTCGAAGAAGATGATACCAAGGCTATAGATGTCCACTTTCTGAAAGGTCAAACGAAGACAAGAGCATTCAGACAGAGTTAAATAAAATAAATAAATGGTACTTTATAGATCTCCGTAAGGACATTTGTTTTACAAAAGTGACACAAATACAATCATAATTCATGCATACCATAGTACAATGTACATACGAGCAAGTAAACATTTTAACATGCACACATACACCACTGCTGGTCAACACAAGTGCAGCGCTCGAGTCACCCATTACCACTTGGGCCAAGAGAGGAAATTGTGTAAAGTGCCTTTCCCCAAGGGCACAACATTGGGCACCCGCAGGGACTCAAACCCCATTCTTCAGTAGGATTACGAGTCCGGCAGCCTAACCACTAGGCTACCAATGCCACAAAGTCAAGCATACTGGTGGTCACATATTTATTTATCGACTACTGGTGCAAATCCCCGTTCTTTGCAAGGAAAAATATCAATTTTGTCTCTATTATTATGATAATGGTACCCCCATCCTTCATTCTGTCAATCTTTCCAGTATACTTTTCTTAGACACTAAAAACCCACTGCCACTGTTGGGACCTACACTTGGTACTTCTCCCAAGCCCAGATAACTTTTCTGATGCTTAGGCCAGCGACATTGGATCTCAAGCTCCAGCTCTGTCTGTCTCAGGATAACATATCTACTGTCCCTTGCAGGTGATTCAGGGATTTCCTCTCTGATTTGACATGAATGAGCTATATTTGGGAACAGAAGGTACAATTTGTTCCCAATGGTGACCCAATGTGCAGAGACAGAGGAAGCGAAAGAGAAGGAGGGGGGGGGGGGGGAGAAAGACAGAGAAAGAGAAAGAGAGAGAGAGAGAGAGAGAAAGAAAGAGAGAGGTGGTATCCCATGAGAGCCAACGTCCCTCTCCCCTCACCTGATCATATTGCACTTTCTCTCCACCTTGCATCACCTCAGGACTGACGTAGAGCGCTGTGCCCACCTTGCCTGTCAGGTTGCCATCCCCACTGGCCGAATGGGACATATTTAAACCCACATCTTGAGCAGACGGCAGGGTCAGGTCCATCAGAGCGCCTTGCTGTATGAGAAAATAGTAAAATGAAGCAAAATTAATTGAAAGATTGTCTAATGGTGTGCAAGCTGCAGTTGGATAAAAATCAGGCAATAGACAAGACTCAGCATAAAGAGAAAGGAAGGCATTTATAATATCAGGGGTCTTGAAAAAAATTTCAAGACCCCAATTCGCTGCGAAAATAAAACTGCTGTGCTTAAAAAACTACAACTACAATAAACCGCTTCTCATAACTTTGATACTTTAAATTCTTTGCCACCAGTTGATTACACTATTCAAATTTTAAGACATTTTGTTTTCCCCCATTTTTCCTGACTTCACGACCCATCACAAAATTCCTGACTTTTTCCTGATTTCCCGACCCGGTGGAGACCCTGTAATATGTTCTTATTAGTTAGAAGTATTTTATTCATAAGAACCCTAGAACCTCATAAGGTGCTCTTACATGCAGCTACTAGAGTACATCCTCTAACAGTAAGCTAGTTAGTTTCAGGTTATTTATTTATAGTGGTACCAGCTTCTTTGGCTGTTTTAGCCTCTCTAACATCCTCTAACAATGTGAGAGAATTAGGGCTCCACTTTTTAAGCAAGAAAGTATAGAGAGTTGAGATGCATATTATTTAACTGCGAAAATGCTGTCCTAAGAAAAGGGCTTCTAAAGATTTAGATCTCTTTGTAAAACCAAGTATGGAATCATACCACTGAATGACTGCAGTTAGAATAATATGCCTTTAAAGTCACAGTATTTGGACAATATCTGGTAAGCAGGATAAAGATCAAGAGGTATAACAAGCGACCCTGACCTTAACAAGGATATCTGTGGTTGCCAGTCCAAAGTCTCCAATCTTGACATGGTCCTGAGAGTCCAGGAAAATGTTGACCGGCTTGAGATCTCGGTGAATCATACCCTGAAACCAGATAGAAGTGCATCATGAAAAGATCAAAGCAACAGTAATAAAACAAAAAAGTGATAATGATAACAAACTTGAAAACAAAAACAATAATCATAGTGGTTGAAAGATGAAAAATGCATAGACAATAATAATTGCGATTCACTGTGCAATCTTTGATAAACCAGTTAGACCCAATGACATATATCAACAACTTTGTAGGAATTTGTATGCTGCAAGTCGGGAGTTTCACTGCTGCTCAAACACAAACTATGAATTGACCAAATCTTTCATGTTTCTGAAACCAGAAAAACCTTCACCCCAATTGCCATCCCCAAGTACAATACGATGGGTTCTATTTGAACGTACCACTTTATAGCTATTACTATTACTCCTGCGATTTAACAACTACAACATCAGTAGCAATAACAACTTATGATCCCAATTTACAGCTTACAGAATCAGGCCAGAAAAAGAACCAAAGTGCCTTCTCAATCCACACTCATATGATACAGTAGCACATCACTGTTTTGAATGCCACAAACACCAGATTTTGGGAAAACCCTGAACAACTCAGGAAGATATCACATTACAATGCCATGGCATCAAGTCGAAGGGCAAGAGTTCAAATGACTGCTGGATAAAAAAGTGACGACAGTATGAGCCAGATTCTATTCTGTGTTCACCTGTCCATGTATGTGTACGAGCCCCTCAATAATCTCCCTGAACAGACGCCAGACCCGGTCCATGTCCTGTGAGAGGCCGGAGTCGATGCAGCTACGCAGTGTGCTCTTCTCACAGTACTCCATCTGTAGGGGGAAGAAACAGCATGAGTGCATGTCAAGAGTGTGCATGTCCATGGCATAATCTGTATTAGAACTGTTCCATGCTCAATAAAAATAGAAACAACAGTAGGATTTCCTGAAAAGAGGGGGCAGATTTGCTGCAAAATTGCACCGCAATATAAATAACCCGGTGGTTTTCTATCATAAATGGCGAGTAAGGGACTAAACTATTACCCTCATCAAGGTATGAAACTTCCTTGACTCATGTTATTCTCAACTGATGCCTATGGTTTTGGTGTGTACTCTATGTGTATGTCAGTGTGTCTAAATCGGTCTGATAGGATGCATGTAAGTGTTCTAGCAATGTTATATCTTTATGGAGCAATGCATATGTGCACGTTGATATGTGTGAGTGATTGTGTGTATGTATTGTGAAAAAGATGATGCATATGGGCTGACAAAGCTTTTTAAGATTCATGAAATTTAGTTTCGGCAAAAAAGTCAAGCGAATTAGTTTGAGAGTATGGTCGTACTCGAAAATGCAATAAAAAGTGGACTTGTTAAACACATAGATTTATTCTGCTTTTGCTCCTGTATATTTACACACTCCTACCTGAGGGTTCTCGTCATCTAGAGGTTATGGTGCTGGCCTCTCATGCCAATGGTCAAAGGTTCGACCCCGGGGCAGTGCAGGCATTTTTCTCCCCAAATTGATTTCTTTGCTCTCTTCCCAATCTTGTCTACTCTTTTCAACTTCACTCTCTGATTCTTTCTCTGATTGACTTGCTCTCCTCATTGTCTTCTAAGTCTCATCTCATCTGCTTATTCTATTCCTCTTCTCTCATACCTTATCAACTCTTTCTCTCTCTCTCCCTCTCTCTATTTCAACCACATCCCTGATCTTAGGGTAGGTAAGATCCAACACCTAGTCTTCTCGGAAAAGAACGGAAAATCTCGGAGGTCCCATGTCCACGTTGCGCACGTTAAAGATCCCATGGTGGTTGAAAATCGAATAGAGTAGGCCTATTAGGCCGCCACCCGGGTAAAATTCAAAATTACTTCCAACCCAAAACTTTGAAATAGTTCTGGGTGCCGAAATGACCTTATAGAATCGATGTAGCCATAAAACCCCAACCAAACAAACAAAGCAAACACTCGTACCTGGATGTACAAGATCTTCACAGTCAGATCTTCTGCCTCTGACTCTGTCTCTTGAGTGTTGGGTGTGCTCGGCTCTATCGATGATGTCTCACCCTGACCACACAAACAAAGGAAAGAGTTTGTGATAATATCTGTAGGCTCTACACAAACAGGAAAACATCTTCATAAAAATATTTGTATGTGAATCTGTGGCACAGAGGTACTGCACCCACTTAACATGGTGGATGTCTTTTATTTGGTACTACTTGTGACTAAAGATAATTTTTTATTTCATATACAGTAGAGCGCCGTTAATCCGACACAGTCCGTCCCCGGCAAAAGTGTCGGATTATAGAGTTTGTCAGATTATCGGATCTGCCATAGTTCCACCCCATGTAACCCTACAATATGATTTAACACTTTGATTTCATACAGTCTTGTCGTGTTGTGATCTTTTTTATTAAAACATCATAATTAGTAGGCTATGTGTACTTGTAATACCAAAAGCCGATCAATCTTTGCATAAATTTTCTTTATGTTAGTACTACACTACACAGTATTGAGAAGGGGATGAGTAGGAAGGGGTGATGAAGTTGTAGATGGCTTCACTTGTTTGCTTTTGGGCATCTGGCATACCATAAAAGTTACCAGGCTCTCAACTGTCGAAAGTGGGCGCGAGGAGTCCAAGGTTAGTGGTCAAGCTTGGTACTGATCGTCTGCTATTTCAGGAGCACTTGTCCCTTCTGTGTACACAACACGCGTTGGTGAATGGGATTCTATGTAACCAGCGTTACATCTGGTTTTTGGTGTTTCGTCTTTTCTTTGTGTGGCGACCTTTATAGTGTAACAGGTCATACCTGCCCAAGAATCTAAAAACTGATGTCCGATTATCGAACAGCTTTTTCTATATAATTATAGGTTTTGTTCCCCCTGAACCTATGTCGGAGTCGGAACAGCGAATTGTCGGATTATCGAGACATAAAATAGAGGAAAAAATTCGGTCCCCG
>JAUKPP010025318.1:7401-17526 GCA_032273245.1 Phyllaplysia taylori | reverse complement strand
AACAACAGCCAGCTGTACACAAACCGTCAACAACAGCCAGCTGTACACAAACCGTCAACAACAGCCAGCTGTACACATACTGTCAACAACAGCCAGCTGTACACAAACCGTCAACAACGGCCAGCTGTACACAAACCGTCAACAACAGCCAGCTGTACACAAACCGTCAACAACAGCTAGCTGTACACAAACCGTCAACAACAACCAGCTTAGAAATATATCCTGGCCCCATCACTAAGTGGAAAGATATTACATATATAACTCATGTCACATCTGGTTGTATGTGATTTTTTTCAATTATACTTGTTATTTTGTTTGCAAACATTTGCCCACATGTCAGCTAATTACATTAAAGGTTTGAAATTGCAAAAAATGAAATAAAAAATGTTGTCCCCAATTTCTGTTAAGTACCTGTACCTTCGCAGATAAACATTAAATACAATGTACTAATTTGTCAATACTATTGCTATATGGAACAACATGGCATGTCGCAAACACAGGATTGAAATTACATTCTACCTTTGACTTTTTATCTTAAATTCAACACTTAAAACATTTGGATTACCTGAAAAATTTACCGAACATTGACATGCTGTGTTTTTCCCGAGCAAGGTTTGGTTACTTGGTACAACATCTCCTACAACACTAACAAGTACAAGGTCACTTAAGAGATGGCTACTTCGACCGTGCCTGTCAGGGCCAACCCCGGTTGAGACGGCCAAATCTTGGCAGAATGAGAATGAGAAATCTCTTCCGAGTAATGGGCAAAGAGTCAAACCATTACAATCGGTGCTGTGGTGTAATGGTTAGGCTATTTGCCTGTCATGCGGAAGACCCGAGTTCGATCCTGAAAGCGGACAATCTGAGTTTTTTTTCTGCTGGGATTTTTTCCCCCTCAGCCTGGGTCAAAGTTGCCCGTCTCTTATATGACCTTGCAGGGGAAGTAAAACTGGTAACCAAACCATTGCACAGCAAACACTGGGGTTTTTCTGCTTTTGTATAGACAACCTTTGCACCACAACAATAAGAACAAGTTAATTAAAAGTAGCACCTCAAATTTTAACATTCATCCCCCATAGGTTGGTATCGGAGAGAAAGAAAAACTAATTAAAAATCACGGCAAATCATAAGAGAATTGAACTGGGATCTTCACTTCTGAGGTGGATCCTACAGGGCTCAGTCATGTTTTACTCTAAACAAAGAAATGGTAGAGTAAATCATATACACATAGATTATGATATTGATAGATCAATGGAGACCATAGCTGGTGTTTATCATTTTTATCTTGGGTTTCTCTGTCTTCCTGATAGGCTTTGGTGTCCCTCTCCTCAGCTCAGGTTAGACTAGAGAACAAGAATTAAAGTTGGTGTTGCAAGGGACTTAAATTTACTTGAAACCATACCCAGAAACAGCAACTTGGAGCCATTCAGTTGGAATATCTAATCACCGGCATCCGTGGTGTAATGGTTACGGTCTTCCCCCATCACGTTAAGGGCGGAAGTTCGATCCCCACGTTGGACTAGCATCTCTGTAGTACCCTGTAGGGTTGTTGGGTCCCTAGTGTCCCTATCAGCCGGAGTTGGCCCTGACAGTACAGGCAGGGTCGAAGTGCCTTGCCTCTTAAATTCCTTACAATTAAGAGGGGCGTGAAATCAAAACCCAGAACAAGAACAACAAGAGAGATATTAAGTGACTTGGTCTTTCAACAAAATAATTCAGAGACACAACATCATTTCTCATATGTACAAGAAAATATTTAATGAATGGTTTTGAAAACAGTATGAAATAAAATAGTGTAATTTTGCATACTTGATTTTGCAACAGTCATTTCGAAAAGAGCGTCACAATGCTTACATGATAACTGCATATATACGCAATGTAATTGTTTGTACACATACAAAGACAGGGACACATGGAAGCAAGTGGATGCATGAGCACGACAATGTTCTAATATATCTCCTCACACACCCACAGAAAAATGACAAATTTGACTCACATTTCTCCCTACCCAGAACAAAAAAAAATATAAAAGACAGTCGGCACCAATTCTTGATAATTAGTCGATGCTAAAAAATAATCCCATTGAATAATGTACATGTACATGATATACAGTAGAACCTGCACATCTCCAGGTCTGTTAATTAGAATTCCCAACTTTTTCTTTATTTACCACATCGACATCCCTTAAGTCGACTTGCCATTACTTTACCTGATTTCAATGTCAACGTATGTGGTCTCTACTGTATTCAAATTGTGAAGTTCATCTCTGAAAGGTGAGAAAAGCCTGATGTACAGAAAAGGGGAAAAAAAGTCACATTCTTTCCTTTTCAGAACTTGCAATCAAGAGAGTGGGGATTGACATTTAACATCTAGCAAATAGCAACAAATGGCGCACTGTCCAAAAATATGTACATAGCATCTTCAAATGTATGATTTATACAAACACAAGTTACTAATTCCACATCCAAAGATTTACTACCATCCAATGAAACATAAAAAAACGCAGGACATAAACACCAGATGACCATCTGTGACTTCCAATAAAACTTAAGATTATTCCTAGAGGTGTATTAGATGAAAAATCAAACAAACTAGGCCTACATGCATTGTCTTGATGACATAGAACATGTACAATCACTCTACTTGCATGGAATTCGCCGGAGATGATTTTTGGCACATTTGATAGGTTGGGTGGTTTTTTTCCATTGCCCCAGCCCCTTTTCTTCACTACATTTCTAAAACGGTTAAGTTGAACTTTGAATGAATTGATGATCCCTTTTTCCATTCCCCCAACGATATCAACTCATCTGTAGTTGACTAGACTATTACTTTGTTACTAAACTTAATATAGGTCACATTTCTGCCTCCATGGGGTGGGGGGAGCATACCATGATGGAACATAAGAACATTCACATGAAGTACCAGCAATTGGTCCACCAAAACTTGCCTTTTGAACTTTTTGGGAACCGGAACTTGAACTATCTAATTGTACTGTTAAGGGGAGACAACAATCCAGTCTTGCAGCCCTTCCACCAAAACTGGTACTAAAAATTTAAAAAAAGACCAAAAGACATGTAGGGCCTACCAGAGTGGTGCAGTATGTGCTCCATTGCCCCATCCCAGTGACCAAATTGATAGTCAGTTTTTCAACAACTCATCTTTGTAGGCCTACCTCCGAAACCACTATATTATATCTCACAAGATGGGCCTGGATACCAAATGAATTAAACCTGATACTCAATACTGTCATCAATTCTGCTGGTGTTAAACTCACTTGAGTTGATTTTTAGCTATGTCAATTGCTTAGCCTAAGCCCCTTTTTTCTTTACACTATAAAATGGTGAAGTTGAACTTTGGATGAGTTGATAATTTTTTCATTCCGATGACAGCGACTCATTTAAATCAACTGTGCTAACTAAATACGAAACCTCAGGGCTGTGTACCCGGTACTTGGCCTGGAGTTGTCACAGAACTGACTACTGACTACCCCATCTTCATAAATCTGATGAGTGAAACTGACATCGACTTCCAAGGCAAAACAGTACTAAATAATGGGCTCTTAGCTTATTACACAAAATATAGGAATTTGAGAGTCAAACGAAGGAAAGTTTTCTTAAAACTGAGCAGGCCTAGCTTCATTGTTCTGCTGGAGTATACCGTCCCCCTCAGCCCTGACAGGCAGGGTCAAGGTCGCCAGCCTCTTACCGCCAACACCCAACTCCTGTCCTGTGCATGACAAGTGAAGACCTTAACTATTACTATTACATCACAGACACCACTAGACCTCCGACTAAGAGAGGAGAGCGATGTACATGTAGGCCTATATGTGTAAGAAAAAATGCAACATATTAATGTGACAGCTGATTTACCCAGCACACCAGGAAATCGAGATAATATCATTGTGCTGTTGAAGCCAAGCCTAACAAAAAAAAAAAATTCTTTTTCAAGAGAGGCGAAAGGCTTTCCCATTGGTCCAATCGGAGTACTTAACACCAGAGCATTTCATTTCTTTTTCATTTCAGCTTTCCAATATTCCTTAGTGAGCATATAAACACATCTTGGAAAAAATAAAATTACAGTTGACTCTGCTCGTGTTGAACTAACTTCAGTTGATTTTTGGTTTGGGTTTTCTCTAATCCTCATCTTTCATCTTTTCTACAATTTAAAATGACCAAGCTAAACTTCAGATGAGTTTCTTCTTTTCTGCAATTTAAAATGGCCAAGTTAAACTTCAGATGAGTTTACATTCACCATGGTGCCTCCAATATGGCCTAACTCAGTTTCTGCACTTCTGAGATAATGGGAAAACACTAATTTGGCCCGACTCTATGTTACAAGTAAAGTCATCACAGAACTGTCAAATTACAGCAAAACAGCCTGAAACTTTTAAACAAATATAATACATTTACCAAATGATGTGGGAAATAACATATAGGGTGTATTCCATAATGGCCAAAGTCAGACTTAGGCCATATTGGAAGCACCATGACGATATGTGTATTTTCATTAACTCTCCCAATGCCACTAACTCATCCATAGTCGACTATATACCTGTAGGCCCTTCATTGCTTTCACAATTCCCTTCTCTCTCAAATCTTTTAGTGAGTGTTTATGACACATCTGGGAAAAATAAAATTACAACTATGCAAAAGAAAAGAAAAATTCCCACAAAAATTGAGAGGGTTTACCCCAGTCAATGACGAACAATTTAGATCCCACAACCTTTTAAATCTCCATCTTTAATTCTTGAAGTGTCTAGCTAGGACTGCCAAGCCAGTAGCTATCTTTTTATACACAGAACAGACGGATTTCCAAAAAATCCACTTCCATCATTTACTGCTCTCGACAACTCCATGAATTCACTGTTTTCTCCAGTACCAAACATACAAGAGAGAGTTCAAGTAAAACTGAATACAAAAACTGCCAAAATGGCCTTGTTTGTAATGCATGACAAACGATGAAAATGAAAACAGATTACACCAGTTATCACTTTCAAATGCATAATATTATTACCGGTACTCCTAAAAACTTTGTGGTATAGAAATAAACCTGATTTCATAACGACCACTGTACATTCTGTACAGCTTGAAATAAAACGTTCATAGCACAAAACAATATCTCTGAAAGTGGACAGTGGAAATGATATCTATTGGGGGGTCTATACTTCATGTACCCTTACTATAGTAATTGTATAAATTCTTTCTAGATGAATGACTTGCCAGTTGGTTTATAAAACACAAAACAAACTGAGACATGAGCATGGTAGTAAGAATGATGAGGGGGAAAACAGAATAAACAATGCAGGAAAATGAGCAAATGATACACATATTATTGCTTTGACAAAAATACAATCCAACATTTTTCAAAGTCTAGAGTACAGACAACGAGAGAGAGAGAGAGAGAGAAACAGAGAGAGAGAGAGAGAGAGAAAAGGCAAAGACAGAGAGGATGCAGGGGAGAGAAAAAACCAAAGAGAGATAGAGATATCAATGAGGACGAGACAGAGAGAGGGAGGGAGAGACTGAGCGAAGGAGGAGACAGAGAAAAAAAAAAGTGAGGGAGATGAATAGAGAAAGAGTGGAAGAGAGAGAAAGAAATCAGAGATTGAGAGTGATGGGGGAAGAGAGGGAGGGGGATACAGATCAAGAGTGAGGAAGAAAGGAAAAGAGAAAGAGAGGGAGAAAGAGGGATGGAAAAAGAGAGAGAAATCAAGAAAAAGGGAGAGATGGATGGAGAAAGAAAGGTCAAAAGAGAAAGTGAAAGAGGGCTAAAAAAGCAGCAAACAATGGATAGAACGCAGATATCCTCCTAACCGAATTACAGGCCGGACACCTGAGCACTGAGCTCCCCAGCCAAGATTATCATTACAAAGTGAACCTATACTAGGTCTATCTCTATGGACAGTCCACTGCCTTCAAGGGCAATACATTAAAATTCATCATGCAAAACAACTTTATCATCACGCAGATGTTCATGCATCTCTTTGTGCAACAATAAATGAAGGGCTTCATCACAAAACACATTATTTGCAAGAAAAAAGAAAAAATACAATTGTCACTTCTGATAAAGTTATAGCCAAGAGTGTTTTGGTTCTGGAAAAAAATCTCAAAACATTTTATTTATTCTTAAAATCACGGCATCAACATGGACTTTTCCTTCATAAACATTGTTAAATGAAAACGGTAAATTGCAGTTTTCTCAGTTTCTCCCCTAAAGATTAACGCGTTTTGTGACGGAGCTCTTCAGATGTTCACAACTTCTTGGGATGACGATTCATCTACCAGGTAAATTTATTCTGAAGTATTTGATAGTACGGTACTGAGGTAAAAGGGACCTTTTCCCATTTCATTTACGAGCTAAGACTCATGCAACTGAATATATATTTTTTAAAATCATGATTTGTTTCACTGAGCTATACTCCGCAGTAATCCTCAGCAAGTAAAGTGTAAAAATAATAGTTCCACAAATTTAAATTGCAAGATTCCTCATATTTTAGCATGTTCCTTTGACAACAACATTTTCCTGCAGAAATTATCAGATTCTTTATCCTTTCTCATTTCATTTTATTCAGAAAATGAAAAAATAAATCTTTACTCTTGTTACAGCTTGTTAAAAATAGAAAAAGAAATCCTGAACCTTAGTGTCAGGTCTAAAAATAGAATATTGAAGCTCAAGGACACAAGGAATAGAACATTTCAAAGAAACCAAGAAAATGTTGGATCCAAAGTTTTTTTGGGCAAACACTGATGCTTGAGTCAAAACTGAAATACTGAGTACTGAAACTAGTGAAACTAGATAATGAAGACTTACTTTTTACAACTTTCTAATGCCCTGTAGATGACATAAAAAGAATTTAAGTGCACATATAATCTTACTCTGTAATGTTAAAGGTTAATTTTTATACATTGTTCGCAACAAAATTAAAGGAAAGTAAAAATTAAATTAATATTTTTGTAATGTTGACCCTCATCTCTACCCTTTTATCCTCTACCTAAAAAAATGGACTGATTATTTCAACATTTAATCAGCACTGCCCTTACAGCACATAAAAAAGTATGTCTAAAAATGTTTTCTGTTATGAAATAGTGGATTGAATTTCTCCACCTTAAAAAGGTTGAATTGAGAAGAAAATGACGAATAGCCAATGTTTATTTCGTGTGAACTACCACACCACACACAACAAAAAAAGTTGTTAAAAAACCAAAAGGACTCTCTTACATGATTGGTAGCCTACAATTATAGGACAGGTCATTCCTAAGTTGCGCGTTCCCCTTTTCTCTGAGGGAAAAAGCTATTTATAAAGAAGCAGGACATCACAACAAAAGATTTCATCCTTGAAAGAAAGAAAGAAAGAAAAAAAATTGCATTCACAACAACATCCCATTCCATTCCTCTAATCAATAAAATGCTTTTGACAATAAAATGTTTTAGTTCGGGTTTCTTTTCTAAAAAGACAACCCTCTATTTTAAAACTCTCGAAATAAAGAAAAAGTATGGACGATTTCTACACTGAGCACTGGCCATTGTCCAAATGTCCACCTGTAAAATTGGATAATGAAAGAAGACAAGTGACATGATGTCATATGTACAAACCAGATGTAGTACAGTAGCACTTCTCGAATTCTAAGTCATTAACATGAAGTAGAGATGACAACTATCATGTGTACAAATAAAATCGTTCAAAGCATTTTGGAGCAATGTGTACAATATGTATATCAAACTTTGAAGCACAACAAGAAAACCTTACAGACGCCTAAAACAATGCAGACGCTTACTGAGTGTAGTCATTTGTGTAGTTGGTCTCATGCTCTTCCATTTCATTCAATAATACAGGAAGGCCATGAAAAAAAGATTTCTTCTGAACCAACTAGACACACAGTTCAAGCCATCACTGGAAGCTTCATCAACAAATAACACGGCTATTGAAGAGCATGCTGGACTTACAGTCCCCTATTCCTCCACAAAAACTGATGCGAGATTTTATAAAGGATTGATCATTAAATTTCACCACTTATCACAACACACTTGGACAGCTTGCAGCAAGAGTTGGATACCTCTACAATTCTGTAGTTTTCAGAAATAATGAAACTGAAGTTTTTTAAATGTGTACAAAATTATTGAGATTTACCAGACAGTCCATGGCTTATCATGAAGGAGGATATGCACTATAACTTCAGTTGAAATAATACTGACTATGGTGAGCTAAACAGCAGTGCTGATAGAGATATATCCATGTTTTTCTCCCAGTTCTCTAATTCTTGCAGGGAGCTGTCCATTTGCAAACAGTTCTCTTTTACAATTCCACCCAAACTTTCAACTATTCAAACTGCTTCAGATTAATTATAAACCCTAT
This sequence comes from Phyllaplysia taylori, assembly GCA_032273245.1. Classification (NCBI taxonomy): domain Eukaryota; kingdom Metazoa; phylum Mollusca; class Gastropoda; order Aplysiida; family Aplysiidae; genus Phyllaplysia; species Phyllaplysia taylori. The sequence goes on along the minus strand of JAUKPP010025318.1, from coordinate 9,173 downwards.
ACATGCACAGTGATTTAGTGAATTGGAGAAGCTAACATAGTACTAAATATTATGAGACTGTGGCTTTAAATTCTGGAAAGAAGGGTAAAGAAGACAACCTTTGTTTTTGGCTCATTTCTGCACACACGTGAGCATGTAAAAATCTTTCACAAACAATTTCTCTTACACAATCATTGTTTTTATCTCTGACATCTTATAGCTTACTCTAAAAATACTTTATAAAATGAAATCAAATCTAAAATTCTTCAGCTGTAGTCCAACACCTTTTCTTTCTCATATAACAATAAAAATCTTTCCTGTAATCGGAAAAAGAGATTATATATATAAGCAAAAAGAAAAAAAACAAGTTTTTGTCTTATTATACACCCCATAAGCCAGACCTTTGGACTGTTCAAGAACAGGGGTCAAGTTATGGTGCTACCACTCACATCCAGATACTAGATACTTCATCGACTTAAAACTAGAACACCAGTATTGTGGACACACTAACCAGTTTGTAATGATCAAACCTGTCTTTGGTCAAGACATGAGTACAAGTGACACCATTTTCTCTTACTTTGAGATGAACCCTGCTGAGGAGGGATGAGGAGGAATGGATGGAATCAGTCTCTAAGGACCCCAATCCCGATACCAAGTAACCAAGAAAAAACTATCTTATTACATTTCCATTCCAAATTATGCTTTGAAATTTCATGAGGTATGACAAGCTCTCAAAAGTATTCCTAATCATTCAAGTACACTTTTCTTCAATGATATTTGAATAAAGGTGCACATGGGATAATATGAGACAAATTGTGTTGTGTTTACTGTTGAGAGAGCTGACAAAAAAAGACTCAATATATTTCCATAAAAAGGTCAACTCCTTCCCCAGATTAATGGTGAAATGGCAGAGGACCATGAACTGTATGTCTATTTTATCTATTCTTCATTACATTGGTGTTTCTGAAAGTTTCCACTCAAATAAACAATTTATCGAAAAGGCTACGTAGACTTGTTAAATATAAAAGAAAAAAAATTGTTACAAGTGTCGAGCACCTTCACTCAATACACAACAGCTAGAAAAAAAATACTTTGGGCTGGGAGCAGAGTGTGTGTGAGAATATCCAACACTGATGGGAAGAGAGTAGGGGATGGTACCACAATATACATTGCCTACCCCACACCTCCGACAAGAGAAAACGGCCAAGACTTGGCCTTACATTACATCTACTTTCAAGCACATGGATACTAATTCAAAGATTTTCTCCAGAATCATCTTCAATATTATTTTCACCTGACTCCCACAACTTGTTTGGGAAGGGAAATAGAGGATGGTTTCGAAGGCAAGCTGGTCCACAATGAGTTAAATAAGATGAGATGAAATAATAAATCATAGAGATGATTCAAGTTGTAGGAAAGATCAGCATAATCTTTTCCCCTCTTCCACTTAATCTAAAATTTATGTCACTCATTTACAAAACAATTCCCTATAAAATATGCCCTTCTACACAGTAGAAGCGTTAAGAGTTTTAATGTATCTCTAAGTCAAATGTTAAACCGTCTTTGCTTTTCCTGTAGTGCAAGTTAATTCAAGAGGGTTTTTAAACATATCAGCCCTCTTCTACTACTCTACTGTCCTCTCGGACTCTGCTATGAAAAAAATCCCACAGAAATCTTGAGAAGGGCACATATTCTATTACAATGTGACCTGACAATATGTCACTCCGCCTCCCGTCAGGTGGTGATGAGGCATGTCACTCCGCCTCCTGTCAGGTGGTGATGAGGCATGTCAC
>JAUKPP010025207.1:0-17530 GCA_032273245.1 Phyllaplysia taylori | reverse complement strand
AGGCAGGGTCGAAGTCGCCCGTCCCTTAAATGACCTTATAGTGTTGCATGGGACGTTAAGCCCAAACCAAACCAATCAGCCTTTTCGCTTGCCTGATAAGCTTCTCATATAGCAAAATATTTTTTTCTAAAGTAAAAAATAAAGGAAACTATTGGGTTTTGCACCACTACAAGCTTTGAGAACAAAAGTTGATGCGATAAAGATACACCTCTTGTGGTGCTTACTCGATTTTCAACGAAAGTGCAAATACATGTACAGAGTTTTGGATAAATGCTCTTCTATTGCCAAATTCATTGCCATTTTCCAGTGTTGAGAAAATTATGAAAATCTCTCAATCTGAGGCTACAGATATAATAAAGTAACATTTGTTAAGATAACCTACATCAATGCTGTGACCTGGGAGTTCTGGAGAACTTGCGGAATGATGGTCTGTCACCAATGCAAGAAATCTCAAAATGGCCAAAATATGTCAGACAAATGTGTTACGACAGTAGTGATTTACTGTTACGTAAAATGTAAGGAATGTGGACTGTATTTGACCCCTTGTTACTTTCTAAAGTTGAGAGCTCGTCTAAGCCCATGATAAGTGTTTTTAAATCTGACCAGTCTACCGGTGTCTGGTGTAATAGTTAGGCTCTTCACCTATACAGAAGACCAGAGTTTGTTCCCATGTGCAGACGATTTGCGTTTGTCTGCTGGTATTCATCCCTGTCACAGTAGCCTGTCTCTTAAATGACTTTACAGTGTCCTAAAGGATGTTACAACTAGAATCCAAACAAAACAGACAATTCTTCTGTTGGTTTTGCCTCAATGAAAATGAAAGATTTCCCTTACTACACCGTACTTGGTTTTCATGTCAACATTTGGGACATTGACTGAAACACAGCACATACTTGCAGCAAATTGTCGCCCATCTCAAAAAGGGCATGGCACATCACTTCTTGGAAATTTTCAGCACATTGAAGTTTTGAGTATTTCTTACTGTTGTTTAAATTTAAACTGTAAACTAATAACTCGACCATTTTTAAAGCCATCATTGTGTTGTTTTGGGGGAACAGATATCTGAATAGTAGGTGTCATCCCGTGCTTGACTGAAAACTGCAAATTTTGGCATTAACCACATCAGATGGGCAACAAAATTTTTAGACAAGAGGTACAACCTAAAATTAGTACCGATACGTTGTTTTGTTTGGCTTTAACGTTCCTTGCAACATAATACTATAAGGTCATTATGAGACGGGACCTATGAATTTGACATCCATCTATGATAGGACGGGATCGGAGCCATGAAAACTCCATGTTGAACCTGGGACTTCGCATTTGTAGACGGGAACTTTACCGCTCGGCCAGATGGCCCCGAAATTTTTTGATGTACAACAAATCATTCCCTACTTGCGCTAGATCTAAGTCCCCAGTCTGCTGTTGGGCCAGCTGCTTTAGTTTGTGCCCCCTAACAGCCGACGTTGACAGAGCCTTCCACCAGGACCTTCCACTAATACTACTAGTGCTAGTACATGTACATCGGCGGCTGGGGTCAACAAGTTGACAAGCATCAATTTTCTAAAAATAATTTTTTTCGTTAATGTCGATATCAAAGTACATGTAGTAGTACAATATAGTTAGATCCCGCATGCTGTGTCAAAATATGAGCTCCTTGTGACTAATAGAACTGAAGTTGCAATATACAGACTGGGCATCATCGCTATGGTCGCTGTTGTGGAAGTGAGATAGTTTTTTGGCTCTGTAAATTTGCAAAATGTCGCTTGTCGACTTGTTACCCCTAGCTGTCAACAGGTATACCTACAGTTTACTTTTGCTTTGTTTTTCTTGTTTTGCCCTATTTCTATGTTGTACCTGTAACAATATCGGGAAGGTCATTTTAGAGATGGGTTACCTCGACCCTGCCTGTCAAGGCCAACCCAGCATAAGGGGGACACAACATCCCAGCAGAGAGGCGGAGATGTACGTCCTATTCAACTGCCATCCGCTGAATACCGGCATTTGGTGTAATGACAGTAATGCTTAGGCTCTTTACCCTTGTTCAATCCCATGTGCGGACAATCTCACTTTTCAGCTGGGATTCTTCCCTCTCAGTCCCAGTTGACCCTGACTGGCAGGATCAAAGTTGCCTGTCTCTTAAATGACCTTGCAGTGTTGCAAGGGATGTAAAATTGGTAACCAAACCAAAACCAATCGCCTGTAGAACAAACAACAGGGGAAGAGCCTAACACTACATCACAGACATCGGCCATCCAGGTGGAGTAACCAGCGTTCCTTCCTAAACAAAAACAATGTGCGTGTCAATGGTAAAAATTGAGGCTTCTGTTTACAAAGCTGCAAACATTTGGAGTGGGTGGTTTTGTTTGGTCTGATTCTATGCCCCTTATAACGATGTAAGGTCATAGAGGTGAGATACTGCGTCTTGGACCCTGCCACCGAAGGCCAACTTGGGCTAATAGTGATAGTGAAGACAACATCCCAGCAGAGAGACAAAGATGCTCGTCTAATGTGGCGACTGAAGTCCCGATTGTGATCGGCAAAGAGCCTAACCTGTACAGCGGAGGCACCAGGGAGGAAGATTGGAATGTAGGCGCACTTCCATCTCCACACATCTGGGACTGCATAATCTTCATTTAATTGATGCTAACACCACGGTTTACACAAACGTCACAAATGCATAAAATACTCCAGCAGCGGTAGGTAAAATACATGCTTTATTTCAGAGGAAATAAAAAATACATGACTGAATATCATTAAGAGCTAATATAATTTAAAATGAATGATATGCAATTCTTTTCAAGATGATATGGCAAAATATAATCATTTCAGTGATCAATATTTGTCTCTTGGGCAATGCTGCAGCCGTTAAGTTCAACAAACAAAGTATGCTTTTATTTACATCTGATCTCTGCTTCACAATAGCTATAAGAATGAGTTAGAGCTACACCATTCCAAGCTTGAGACAAGGTAGCTGCTACCGCCACCTTGACAGTCATACTGTTGAACTGAACCACAAAAACCCAATCCAAAGTGAAGAAAAAAACGCCCATGCTCTTGTTGACAAACTTAAATCTTGACAAATCATGCAACACTCTGGGATACCTAAATTATTGACTAGTACAGATAATGCTGACTTATAATCTGATCAGAAACATTCACGTAGATTGAGCATGTCTTCCTGATGCACACATGGGCATGTCAATTAACATGAAGAAAGTTGTTAATCAAGTGGAATTGGAAGCTCATACATGTACAAAATTTCAACATGTGTTGTGGATCACTAACAAGTACTTCATCAAAGTCTTTGGCGTCTCAAGATATTCTGGTCTTTAACTCTGCTTTCATGACTAGAAATAAACTGAAACATAACAATGGCCTGATCAAAGTATACACTATCCATGTGATGAATCTAATCCATAAAGATCTGCAGTCTCAAAATGATTCAAACCTGTGTGAAGTTGGGCAGGGCAAAAGCCCCTCCTTGACCTGAGACAAGAAGGAAAAGACAAACTATACACGTACAACCTTCAGTACGACTGTGAGCTCACGCAAAAGCCACACGTCTTGTCTAAGGCACTTTGAATCACTTTGAGGGGAGTCCGCCCATGACTGCTGAGTGACTATGATGTACATATCTTTATCTATCTAGGTAAAAAAAACAAGGAGTTTTGCTGAAATAGTTTTCAAATTTCTTCTCACACCTAGCATAGGCGACAACTTAATGGTAAGGGACTCAACCCACATGGCGTTATCATTGCAACACACAGACAAGCTCAACAAAATACTGTAGGATCAACAAGGGATTTGTCTGCAACCATCATAGACCCAGTCACTGCTGTCTAGTGCCTGTTATTACTGTAGTGTTCATGGGAAGTACAAAAGACTGTTGATTTCTAACAAATGTATCAGAGACAGATTTGAAATTTAGGAATTATAATTATAATCTTAACATATTAAAGCATCCGGGCATGTAGGTGGTTACAACTTACGTGTACATTCGTTAGTTATGTGTATTTTGGTGCACCCTTTAGAGGCAGTACAATTCTCAAAGATTATCTCCCTTAACCCTAGACCCAAGACACTCAGTATCAGCGCACTTCAATGCCCGAACAAAAATCAGAGACCCTCTAGAGGGGATGGTTGCACCTAATAGCTCCACAGAGAACTGTCGACATTGGGGATAAGCTGGGCCTTCATCCCTAGGACTCAGTATGACCAGGGAGGCAATAGAGAACACCCGGACACTGAAGTCCAGAAAATAATGAATGGTTGTCCCCCCTGGAGACACGTGAAAGGCTCAAGACAATCTTTGGGTATACCTTGTAAAGTAAAGCATAAATCTACAGGTGAAATCAATTTCTTAAAGTTGAAGAAGTTTATGGCGACTGCAAATGAGACAGGAATCCAATTAACCCAGCACTTTTTAATTTCCTTTACTGGTAGCCTGCTTTAAATACCTATGATGTGACGAGGATTTGAGGAAGACTGGAAATGACTTTCTGCCTGTCTGGATAAAACCTGTTTTACTATCGCAAGACAAATTATATTAAATGTACTGTACTGTGCTTATGACTCTCAACTGCAAAAGAAAAAAATGTATGACACATTGTCAAAGCCAATTAAAAGAAACGAGTTGGAGAAAAAAAAAAGTGGAATTCCACGACCATGCAAAAGTGCCCACATAGGTAAATGCAGATATAACTGACACTAACACTTTGAAAAGTATGAAATTGTTGATTTCCAACCTGCACCAAAGGCTAACTTTTTTGCAAGTGCACCAAACGTCCCATGCCACTCTTTCAACAACATGGCATGGCCTTAGTTTATTTGAATTGAGGCTGTTTCTAGCTTTGTCAACACTTTTATGACAGCCAGAAAGTACATGTAATAGTTTCTGACTCTGGACTTCTTTTACTTCTTTGTACTGTGTGAATGAAGTGCGTACTTGAGATCCCAATAAAATACAAGATTCACTTGAGGGTAAATTCACCATTACAGAGCTAGGCTTCTTAGGCTTCAATAATAAGAATATTTGTTTGAACAGAGTGAATTAAAGTAAACAGTTTTTGTCACATTTTACTATTGGGCTGGGTCACACACTTTGCAGCTTGCTTGTTCAAATCAACAGACCATCTGATCAATAATATTAAAGCATCCATTTGGTTTTCAGCATCATGAACTTTTAGAAACGCCATCATACTTTGAGTTTATAAAACATGTCTTAATTGGTCAAATTACATTCCATAAATATTGGACAAATTTCACTGCTGTGGGGATCAAGCTCAGCTGATAAATTCCTGAGAGATTTGCTTATATTTAAATTTTGTGCTTTAGTGGTTCATGCATTGACTCCACACTCTATTCATACAGAAATAAATACAAAAGTTTTAAATTTTGAGTATACCAGACATAACTTTACAGGAGAAAACAAAAATACATTTGAAATATTAGGCTACATTATGTGTATATACTATAAAGATACATTTGTTCTTTCAGATTAATAGCACTCAAATCATATATATTGAAAAAAAACATTGGGCATGAGTACTTCACCTAAATGTTAATATTAATGGAAGCCAAAAAGTCTTTCACATAAGACGAACATGTCATAATGTGCTTATGAGTAAACATCAAAAACTTCTCAAAAGCAAAACTTTACACAATGATGAGGTGAAGCATACTTTGCTGCTGCAGAAAATGAATTGGAAAGAAATATTGTGTCTACAATAAAACGAAAAAATACAGGCACACTCTGAAAAGAAGATTGAAGATGTGACATAGTCATCAAATATGAATTAGGTCAAAGCAAACAGACTCAGTAAACCTTGTGAAGTTAACAAAAGACTCTATGGTGCAAGGTCACAAATTAATAATATTATGCTTATGTAAACAGAAAATTATCTCAAAGAACATAGAAAAATCAAACTCAGGGGAAAGAGACAATAACAAGAAAATAATATTGTTCAACAAAACCAATTGACTAGCATCCTTTCAGCTGTCAAAATATATCTCTTAAGTTCCATAAAAAAAAAAAAAATCAAATTTCTAACAAACTATGGACAATCCTATAACGCTAGATTAACAAAAGAACTTCTGGAATAATTTTACCCCTTCTGATATCTGATGGCGATAATGTCATTTACTGACACAACAATTTGGAAAGATTATTTTCTCTGAAAATCATCCCTGTAAACATAGAATAACACCAATATCTTTGAGAATGATTCTTACAAACAAGAGAAGGTGATGGTTCAGGTTTTATTTTCCCTTGTAAGACTGCAAAGTCATTTAAGAGGCTGGGTTAGGAGGAACACTACATCCTAGCAGAGAGACAGAGATGCTCAATTGAAAAAAACTGCCAAATGTAGGCTTTCAACTCCCTTCCTCTATAAGCGACGAGCCTAACCATTACACCACAGATGCTGGTAAACACAAGAAAATACACAGACGTAAACAAATGGCTGATTTCACGCTAACAGAATTATGCAATTTATACATCACTACAACATTGCCAACAAAATGTTCAAAGAGCACACAAATCTTTCTACTCCATAGCTTATTGCTCATGGGATGAATATTGCACCTGGTTCAAGTCATAACACGTGACAGGCTCAGACAAAAATTGCTCATGGACAACACTCCTTTCCACCATACATGTATACACCGAGGTCAGATAAGTGCATTGAAGGGCAGGAAGGGGATGTGAGATTTGCACAGAGAAACAACTCCATCTCAATCAATGGTAGAATTCTTGACAATGTCAAGGTCGGGTCTACACTACATGTCAGCACTCTGAGCACTAAACGCAACACAAGTGCAGTTGGAGAAAAATGACATTTTCACAAGAAATACAGTAGCAGGAAAAAGTTTCAAGCTTCTTGATACAAGTATAAATAACAAGATTATGTAGATCTTGGTTTTGTTCTAAGGGTTTTGAAATATCAACAAGTATATGAGTCAATTTGGTGAAAGCTGTAGGCAAAAATCTTCCAACACGAACAGTTTTCACACAAGACACCAGATTCAAGCTATGCTGATTTTGACACTGGAAAATACAGCAGCATGAGTAATGTGCTCTCTGTAGGAAAACTGCAAGACAATTTTCCTACTTCAAATCATAGTAATTAAAATGTGGATAATTTAAAGCGCAAGGAGCATGTCGTCGTTGCAGAACTCAAAACAGCGAACTCAGTTTTTGCAAATTGTTAAGAAGAGTGAAAAAACTGAAAATCAAGGTTATCATGTTCCTTTTTATAACTGCTTAAAATTAAATAAAATCCAATGGTGCTATGACTATTTTCATTCTATCTGAAAATTATTTAAAGAATGAGTTATATTATATGCTGCCAATCATAATTTCACGAATAAAACCTTTTCACCAAATTCCAAGTTAGCTGTTCAGAATTCTGCAGCGACGATATTTTAAAGTCCCAAGTAAATAGTACAATTGAAAAAGCTTGATAAAACCTTTGGGAAACCATTCTTTGTCTAGATGAGAACAGTGACAAGTGACACTCTAGCCCAAGTGGTGCTGAGAAATCATTTGTTATGTGCTTTGATTCAAAGAGGGCATAGGGGGAAAATAGTGTATAAAAATGCTGCATGACTGAGGCCATATACCCTCCCTCACACAAATTCATGAAACATTCAATGTTTTTTCAGTTATGTTTGACAAAATAGATACATCTTTGATAGCATAGCAGATGGTGGTTATTCTAAGGATGACTATAACAGAGCTGCCTTGTGAGAGAAGACCTGGAGTCAAAAGCAATATACGGTCAATTCCGTTTGTCTTGAACTCACCTTCAATTAACTTTCAGTTAAGTTGGTCCGATTCTTTTAGTCCTTGTCCCTCTCTTTTTTTTTTTTTTTACAAAGAAAACATATTTTGAGTTAAACTTTGGACGAATTGATCCTCTATCCCCTATTGACTGCCTCAGTGACATCATCTGACCCCTATTCAACTGTATTAATCCCTGCTTCAGAGACAGAAGCCAGCAAAAAAACCCAAAGACTACCAAAACTCTGTGTCCAATGAACAAGCCAGTGTATACCTATCTCAGCAAATGCAATGATAACTGAATATCTACTAGATTTCAAACAAAGAAAATGAAGAGTATAACAAAATGAAAATTAATTGAAGACTGTGTTTGCTAAAAGAAAATCTAGTGCCGTTTAAAGGAATTCACTGCAGAAAGGCTGATGTTTTGATAGGCACATGCAAGAGTGCATGGTCAAATAGCCTGCACAAGTCACTTGGCAACTCTGCTATAAGCACTCTGAATCTGAGAGACAATGAGAAATGTCAGTCTATTTACATTAAGTACAATCTGTAGTGATGATGACAATGAACTGAGAGAACTCACAAAGATGATAGTTGGAGATGATATTAGCAGTAAATGCTCTCACCCACACCACTGGGTTATATTTCACCAGTTTCTTAGATCCTCCCGTCACTACTACTGCACTCACATGCTTTGAGGTCTGATGTCTAAATCTCTTCCCCACTCTTGCTCCCACTGACACCCCCTCTTTTTCTACTTTCCACACCCACACATACACCTACCCACCCAGCAACATTCCTAACATTTATACACACACACAACCAACTCCTCAGTGCCTCACTGAGACATATGTAATATAAATCATAATAAACAATACACACATAAACAGATGCATACATGCAGAAAGCTACGAGCATTGACAAAATATATCAGCACCAATAAATACCATAATTACTATGTATATATATATATAATGTAAGACCCCGGCGCTTGCTGCCGGCCAAAAGTTTGTTCAAGTCAATCACAACCATGAAGACGTATCACCACAACGACTGCTCAACTCCTCATCCCTCACACTATGTCTCAGACTGAGATCAATACTTCCTGTTCTTCACAATCAACAAAGTCCACATTTAATAAAAACATAAGAAAATTTGCCATTTTTTTTTCCCTTGTAATGAATGCATTCACATGAACAAGACTAGTCAACTATGCGTCTCAAATGATTATTACTTTGATGTTGGTGACAATGGTTTCCCATCCCTTTAAACACTGTATTGTCATTAAAAGACATACTGCTTCTGCCTTCTACTTGCTCCTAAGGGTCAGCCTAACCTGGAAGGGATAAAAAACAACCCAGCAGACGGACAGAGATGCGTGATGGAACTGAACCCATGTCTTCTGTATGCTCAGGGAAGATCTAACCAGTAGACCACAGACAAATCTCACATGATTATTTTCCCTCATAATAAAAACAACAGTGAAAGTGAATGTACAGTAAAGCTAGAACGTATGTGTATTGGCTGTAGGGTGTATTCAAACCAAATACTGAACATCAGACAACTGGTTTATAAACGGACAGAGTGACTACACTCAATAAAATGTACTCCGGGCTGTGAGTGGATTTGAAAGAAAACTACCAAACCTTCCATATCTTCACTAAAAAATATAAACAAAATGTACCTCAAAATGGAGCAATGATAATGAACAACCTCACAACAGTTGACTGGTTTCTTCATCATTTCAAGCCTGGATAATACAAAGGTACTTTCGCCTGTGCTCCAACAGGCTGCTACAGTAACAATGAATGCATAGAGCTGCATAAGATAATGCTGGTGGTAACAGTAAGTTTGATATTATCAAAGCCAAGACTAGATGCTAATAGTCTATTCCTTCTAAAACTGTTACATTACTTTTAGATACGACATAGAGTATTATTATGGTTGTAGTGCCCTCCAAGAAGTGGAGTGTGTGGCACTCCGAACATATTTTCATCTCTTGATAGAGAACCCACCTATCCAACCCAGTAACACTCTTCAGTCCCATAACAGCCCGATTCCAAAGGTGAAAAGTAATTATCTTTAGAAATATCATAAATGAAAACTATATTTCAGCAACTATGACATTCATTATTTAAACCAAAAAGCATGGACAATTATTACCAAACTTTTCCTTTGTGAACTGAGTTGCTTTGCTTTGTTGCTTCAGCATAAAAATCAAGTAATGGCAATACTTCTTCCTTGCAACCAAAACAAAATCATTCCAGAAGAACCCATGATAACATGACCCCCAACCCCTTGCTAATTAATCTATTCCCAACAATGGCTGCTATCCCCTGTAACCTCTGCCCTGCCCCTAGCCCACCTCAACAACCCTACGTGTTCGACTCTTTCTTGAGTGTGGCAACAATAGTCTCGTGCGCCTCGTACAGCTCTCGGATGCGACCGCCCAGACTCTCCTGCAGACCTAACACCTCTCGGTGCTCCTGATCCCTTGACGACCGCCCATCTTGCAGCTGCCTTTGAGAGTCTTCGAGCCGCAGATTCAGGGAGTGATTCTCTTCCTCCAGGGCCTGAACAGAAAAACAAAACAATTTATGATTTTACACAGCAGATTAAACTATTTTTGCCCAAATTTACATGATCTAGCTCTCCCATTTCCCTGCTCATGTTATATCTATTTAATTCAGTTTAACAGCCCTTTAAAAAACTATAAGATAGCAAAATGGTAGCTCTTTTAATTTTCATTGCCATGTCCAAAAGAAATTTTTTTAATGGGGGAGTCAAGAGATACAAAACCATTAAAAAAAGCCCATGAGTCAGCTGTGATCCATACTCATGATGTTCAGAGTCTGAGGCAGACAATTTACTGCTGTGCTACAGGCACTATTTCTGTGTTACTTTTGATAGGTCAAAGAATACAATTGATTTTATCACATAATTAAGATTTGGAAGAAAAAAAAAAAGATTTGCTTTCATGTTTTTGTACCACCTGAACATGCCACTTGCCGCATTATGGTGGTATACACTGGCAGTACAAACTGACTACCAGGCCCTTAGCCATTCAACTTACTTGTATCCGAGCCTGGAGAGTTGAGGACTGGGTGTCCCGGACTGACATATCCTGGATCTGGCTGTTAAGTCGCTTGATTTCCTGGCAAACCACAGAAGAAGAAAGTTGAGTGGAAAATTAGTAATTTCTTCCTGGGGATGATGTACAGATTATCGCTATTTCCTTCTGTTTGGTTTTGCACCCTTTGTTCGAGGGCTGTCAGAAAAGTAATCATGGGAAATGTAGCAACTTGATGCTGTCCCTCTTTTTTGTGCGCCAATCTGCATAAAAAGGTGGAAGCTTCTTACCTCCATGTCCAAGGGATGATCATTGTTTTGTTTTTTTGTTAGGGTTTAACATCCCTGTAAGGTAATTTCAACACCAGGAAATACAGGGCGTTTTATTCTTTTATATTGATTGATTTTAAACTTTAATAGCTAAAAAATGGTAAGAGATATAAACATTCTGTTTTCTACCAATTAATCCTCATCCATTTAAGCTTTAACAGATATCAAAATTAACCGATTTCATGAGCACACTGAGCAACAACACCAGTTTGCATGACAGGCCCTGATTTCTAGAGCCCAGAAATTATGTTAATCTTACATTTACCAAGAGCGTCTTGTGCATTTACAAAGCAGTTCACATACTTGCCGGTCTGAGGAAATTCCAACCCAGCACAGCAACAATCAGAACTTGGTATCAAAATTTGGTACACTACAAGAAGTAAGATTTGCGAATGGCATTGTGCCTGCCCGATCAATTGAAAAAGTTGATTTCATTAATTTGATACCCTCAGCAACATCCATTGCTCTCTAACTTTGAACAATAAATCAGAAATTTCTTTTTTTGGGAGACATAACGCCATAACTCAGTAGGCGTTACTTCTTTTGAAAAAAACAGTTTTATCCAACTTTTAATTGCCTTACACCACTTCCTAGCAGTCCTTTTCTTTGATGTACCAGATAACAGTGTGCTGACTTAAACGCCATGACCTAAAAAGGCCATGTTCCGCTAACGCCTTTCTAAAATGCCTTTTCCATCAGCATAATTTTATAAATTAGCCCAGAATAAAATTAAATGGTCAGTGAATGATGTGCAAAAAGCTTGTCTACTTACATCTGTTACCGAGTTATTTCACGTTAGAATCAATCAATATAAAAAAAAACACCCTGTAGATTAGGACAAAAGAAACACAAAGTGAGTAGTAGAGGAGCAGGTGACACCAGAGCACCCACCAACCACCCGTCTATGGCATCATTTCTTATCATCATACATGTATACCTGAAGAGTCTGTCTCTCTCCCTCCCTCTCTCTCTCTTATCACCAAAGCCCACTTCCGTCTTATCCCTCTCAGGGATGTCTGTGGCCGAGTCATAAAGTATCTACCTGCAAATGCGGAGGTCCTGGATTCAAAACCTAGAAGGTTCATTGGGATTTTTTCAGACTTTTCAAGACTCAGATCCCCATCTTATAAGAATGGACATAAAATTCAGGAATCCTGCCTATTAATTCACCGTATACGGTAGCAAAGGGCATTAAAGCAAAATCCAACCAGTCAACCATCCTCTCTCTCACCTCCTGTTTGTTGTGGTTGTCCAGGCGTATGCGCTCAATCTGGTCCGTCAATTGAGCAACCATGTGATTATCACCTCCGCCTTTCTCTTGGTCAATCAGCTGGGGAGGGAGGGAGAATAAAAAATGGTTTGACCTAATTCCAATAGACGCTGTGAAATATTGCTTTAACCCCTTTTTTCTCCCTTACATCATGTGAGGTGCCTTGAATTGTATAGTCATATAACAGACTAAACAACTTCAGCTACTATGAACAACAGGCTAAAACAGCCAAAGAGGTTGGTGCCACTTTAAATAAATATCTTTGAACTAACTGCAAAGAAACCCCAAACTAACTACTGAAAGCAAGTGCAATTCAACGTCAATTCATTTTTCTATACCAATTGACTAATAAGAGCAGAGATACATTAAGAATACCCGTCTTGACCATTGTTTTTTTTTAAAAACCCACCACCACCACCACCCTTCCCATCCCTCCTTTTGTATGCAATATGTGGGCTGCAAAGTCATAAGGCCTATCTTTTTGGCCCAGGCATAAAAGTATGAAACAAAATTTATTTCATTAACACTTAATATTCTCACCCGTTTCTTTAACCGAGAGCTTTCCTCTTTATAAGCAGCCAGTTGTTTCTTCCACTCCTCCACATTAGCTGTGCTCTCTTGTAAAGCGGCTGTAAGGCGGGCGTTGTTGTTCTTGAGTGTCTGAAGTTCCACTTCCCATTTCTTGGCATTGGCAGAACTGACAGAAGAAGAAAGCAGTCTTTAGAAGTTCACAGAATAATATCTATAGGCCAAGAGGAGTGACGACTCTCAGATGTAAATCAAGTCTGGTAATGCCTTGTACTTATACAGATGTGTGATGTGTATGAGTGCATATGATCAGTAAAATTCTCTTAAAGTTAATTATACAACAGTACAGACGGGAGCCTGTACCAATGGAAAGTCCCCTCTTTGAATGAGTTTGTAAAGCAATCATTCAGAAAAACAGGGCATGAGTATTTCAGTTTCTTTGCTTCTTTTTTTGAGGTTTTACGGTATTGTGGACACTGTAAGGTTATTTCAGAGCCAGGAAATAGCTTAGGATGATAGCGACAGCTAGAAAGAAACAGATGGAGCAGACCACCTCAGAGTACCCAGCAACCATCCACTGGGTGTTTCTATGCGCACAGATAAAAATGCAGAAACACCCGAAATATAAAAAAAAAACTCCAGCCATCCACAGAAATTTCAGCATGCCACAATGTTCCTACCTCTGTGCTAAAGCCAGCTTGAGGCGGTCATTCTCATACTTAAGCTGGGCGTCCGTTGAAGCATTTGCTGGAAGACCATTACTGCTGCCTCCTTGAGTGAAGGAGTTCCTCCGTTCTCGTAGATTGCCAGATTCACTCTGAAGAAAACATAATGTGAAAATCATTAGTCTTTTTGACACTTTGTTTTAATAAAGATCATTCGGACAATGCAAAATACTATAGGTCATTTAAGAGACTGGCTACCCTGACCCTGCCTGTCAGGGGCAATCTGGGCCAAGAGGGATTAATCCCCGTACAAAAATGCAGATCGTCTGCCTATGGGATCAAACTCGGGTCTCCCAAGTGGTAGGCAAAGAGCCCAACAATTACACCACAAACACTGGTCTAAGGCTTTAAATCAGAGAATCATCCAACTGAGTTAAGAAACTGCTCTAGCTTAAAACCTCAAAACAATAATGTAACCAGAACTTCCAAAACCTCTTGGGTATTCACTTCATAAGTTGTGTCTACGTTTTACAGACTTGTCTAAACTGCCAGTAAAAAAATGTCTAATGGTCCATAGTTTGTAGCCTATGAAGATAATAAACTCAAAAGTTTACCAAACAGTAAAAAGAAAACCAGGAGGACACAAACAACCCTCCTTTTGGGGACCAGTGGACCAGTGATCCAATGAATAGTGAACCTACCTTGGTTCACAGAGTTTGTCAAGAAATGTTGGGTTTTGCTCCTATAGGTATGGATGACCACTACAATGTGTCCTTGAACAGAACGTGTCAACCCTAGGTCACTGCACAGTGGCAACCAGCAATGATGATTGACAGGATTCCATGTATTTTTGCATGTGCGTTTTTTTGTGGGTTTTTTGGCTTAACGTCCCTTGCAACACTGTACAGTCATTTAAGGGACGGGCTACTCTGACCCTGCCAGTCAAGACTAACCCGGGCTGAGAGGGACATTATCCCAGCAGAAAAACGGAGATACTCGATTAAAAAAAACACCACGTCCTCTGCATGATAGGAGATGGGTGAAGCGCCTAACCATTACACCACAGACGCCAGTTCTTTGCATGTGCTGTTTGCATTGTTGAAATTGTTTGCTGCATACATGAACTCACCACTGTAATATGAACTACTGGAATCAGTCAAAGTCTTGACTTTTTTTTCCTTTCTCTAGCTGTGGGGTATTACCTGTATGGAGGACAAGCTGTTGGTGCGTTGGTGCAGGTGCTGTCGGACCATCTGTGGTGATGGGGCATGGTTCTCCACTGTGCCATTCACATCCCCCTGTTTGAGCTGGGCCGCTTGGCGAGTCAGTTCCTTGATTTCTTTGAACTTTTCTATGAACTGGAGATGGGGAGAAGCAACAGTGTGAGCCTGGTGTAAATGTCTACATCATAACTTTTGACTGGAATCTTACTTGTATATGAACAGGTGTGTGTGAGTGTGCATGTTTGAGTTTGAGTAAATTTAATTTCTTTTGCTCATTTTGATATTTTGAGGTTTTACAGCAGTGTCGATACCGTAATGTCATTTCAGTGCCTGGAAAAACATAGGACAAAAGTACCACATAGAACAAAGGAGAAGGAGCAGACCATGCAAGACTCCCGAACAGCCACACACCACTGAGTGGGGAGAGAGAGAAAATTTCTTGTTATGTTATATTGTGTCTTGCTATTTTGTTGAGATTCTACTGCACTATTTATATTGTAAGGTCATATCAACTCCAGAAAGTACATTTGGAAAATGGCAGACTCAGAAAGAAATAGAAGCAGACCACATTAGAGCGCCCGGCAATCACCTACTTGTCCTATTGTTGCAGCACCATTAACACTCAAATGTCATTCCAGTGCTTAGA
Source organism: Phyllaplysia taylori (assembly GCA_032273245.1). Taxonomy (NCBI): domain Eukaryota; kingdom Metazoa; phylum Mollusca; class Gastropoda; order Aplysiida; family Aplysiidae; genus Phyllaplysia; species Phyllaplysia taylori. Next base: position 2,016 of record JAUKPP010025207.1, on the reverse strand, counting down.
TGCAAATGAAGACAATAGAAGTAGGAGCTGATTGCACCAAAGCTGCTGTAAACCAACCACGAGATAGAGAGCATGCAGAGAGGGCCGGAGCGATCGGGAGAGAGGAAGGAGAAAGAATTGAAATTCAGTGTAGGAAAATCATACAAAATTATAAAGCTCATTTACTTTGATACTGTGGCAAAACCAACTGTGCCCAGAGATCAACAAAAAAGTAGGCCTATGCAAGGCCTACCAGTGGGGTCTTTCACCTTGCAACAGACAAAGCACGAGGAGGAGAGAAAGGGAGAAGGTATACAACAGGGAAAAGAAACAAAATTGAGGTACATAAAAGCATTTAAACATGATAAAGATCCCTTAGCTTAATTCTATAGAAAGATCCACACATGAGACAAAGAAGAGAAGCCTTACCTTTGACATCCTCGTCCAACTTCTCACAGAGACAGAGAGAGAGTGAAGAGCTGGACAAACACAAGCACAGTGACAGCAATGTTTGACTTCAGATGGAGTTGACACAGACCCCAAACAAAACCACTGACACAACAATGGTCATACAGAGCACACAATACAAAACCAAAAAAATGAAAAAAGAAGGCAGGAAGAGACAGGGGAAGGAAGGAGAGATTAAAATGGGAAGATCCTGATGCACAAGAGACAAAATAAAGGAATGGGGTGAGCAAATAATGCAGTTTTGTGTGTCCATTGCTGGCTTGCTTTGGTGAAGTTTTACGCCACTATCGACAATGTGTACCAGGAGGCAGAACATGACAATAGAATTACATGTAAAAAAAAGTACAACAACAAAATGCAGAAGAAACAGACCACACCAGAGTGCCTTCCAACCATCCCATTGCCCTTGTTAATACAATACTGGACATTGTAAGCAATTTGGAGCAGCCTTTAGCAGATAATCAAAGCCTCATAAACAAAGATACAGCCAAGTACATATAGGTAGAAAGAATGGTGTGCACTTAGAGACCCATGCACTGACCAACTTGCAGGCTTAGCTAGTTGTGTAGAGATGCAGACCAATAGAAAGACAAAGTAATCTGAGAAGAATCTGTAACTGTCACCAAGCTAGTATTATGCACCAGCCATGAATGGCATTTGGGTACAACAAAAAAGACATTTCCATCCCCTGCACGTACAAGTAGAAGCTAAGGCAACTTTAAACAAAAAGTAAAAGCAGCAAACCCCTTGACAAACACAGGAACTTGCAAAAAACAAAACAGCACAACCCAGAGAGATCAACAGATAGACAGGAGAGACAACATGCCCTGCACATACTTAGCCACCTTGAGCTTTGGAGACGAGCAAAGTCAAGTTGACACAATGAACCCCAGAATTCTCCCTATGTTTGGACAGGATCAACTCCCAGTGATTCATCAACCCCCAACCATTCAAGTGCTGAAACACCTCACTTCACTTCATCTAAAACATATCTTAATTCCCCTTCTTTAAACTCTTTCCCACAACTCTTTAGTTCACTTTGACCAAAGAAAAAACCCGTAAGCTTTTCAAAGAGGACAGGAGGAGATTGCATTTTGCTACCCGAGGCTGAAGAAGGTTGTGTCAACAGAGCTCCGCCTGTGTCAGCCTCTGGGGGCTTAGCTTGGCCAGACAACAGGGCGGGTCACAGGGTGGGTCACCGGGCAGGTCACAGCTGACCCAAGTGTTGACGCACATCCACCACTTTTCTTTTATGGCAAGCAAACAAAGCTTACACATTGTTTCAGGCTATCCTAACTTACTTGTTGAAGAAGAGATTCAAATTATTTGCGACACCTTTTCAGAATACCAAACATTTCTGAAAGATCACCTTGTTCTCGTCCTTATGTCGACAAATAGTAACAGACTCAGTGTTAACTCTTTATTCAAGGGTAATTAAAGGCTAATGTTTATATGATTTAATCCCAGGAGGTCGTTTTTTTTAAACTTGAAATGTTTGGTTTTTTTCACAAGTTGTGGCATAAACAAGGGAAACTATTAAGTTCGGTTACAATAAAAAAAATAACATTA
>JAUKPP010025096.1:1255-17542 GCA_032273245.1 Phyllaplysia taylori | reverse complement strand
ACAACGTCGGGCCCGAGTTGGGATTCGAACCCGCAACCTTTCGATTACGAGTCCGGCAGCCTAACCACTAGACCACCGACGCCAAATATATCAGATGAGATAGAATAAGAATACAGTCAAACTTGTTCAAGACGACCACTCATTGTCGAGAGAAAAGTGGTCGTCTTGGACAGGTGGTTGTCTTGAAAAGGTCAAATGAATATGAAGTGAAGAAAACAACCTATCCGCCTCCCTTCCCTTAGATGAATATCAAGTTTAAAAACAACAACCAACCCTTCCCTTACCAAGTGGGATGTTTGAAATATTTGTGTGGGTTTTTGTTATTGTTTTTTTCCTTACGGAGAGGGGAGGGGATGATTTGGTTTTGTAGCTTTCTTATTGTTCAAAATGTATCAGATGAGGGTGATAGAGTGCCATGGAGAGAACAAAGAAATGTGCCGCCGCCACTCAACAAATAAGCAACACCATTGTGGCAAGTTTGTTGTTACCGACTGGGTAAACAGAGGAACCACTGGCTTTGCTTCACTTCATGTTGGTCAGGAGTTACACTGTATTGCGAATTATTGGAGGGGCTAATAGCGACAGGAGAATGGATTAAGATAGTCGCTTGCCACACTCATCCGCAGTTGAAAATTTGTTACTAAATGACGGGTAAGTGTTGAACCTGCCAATGCTCAGTCTGGTCAGCGAGTGTACATGTTTTTGGTTACCTTGGCTTGGTTACCAGTTTTACATCCCCTGCAAAACTGTAAGGTCATTTAAGAGACGGGCTACTTCGACCCTGCCTGTCAAAGGGCCAACCCGGACTGAGAGGGAAAAATCCCAGCAGAAAAAAACCCACATCGTCCGCTATCGGGGATCGATCTAGGGTCTTCCCGCATGCAAGGCGAAGACCTTAACCACTACACCACAGCGCCGGTTGTGTACATGTGTATAACCCGTAGAAGGGGATATGTGTAACAATGATAGATGAAAAGAATGAGTACTGGCAGCGATAGGCGCCCATGGTTATGGTCATGTGTCGGATGAAAAGAGAGTTGAGTGGTTGTCTTGAGCAGATTATGGTGGCTGTTGGTCAGTAAAATAGAGTGGTTGTGGTCACGTGGACAGATGGTGGTCTTGGACAGTACCATTATATGGAAAAAAAATCAAGGGAGGAAGTGAGAAGTAGTCGTGTACAGGTGGTCGTCTTGAATAGGTGGTCGCTAGAGCAGATTCGACTGTATATCCTTTACTATACCAAAGGAAATTTGTTCTTATGGGCTCGCAACTGGAGCATTATAGATACTGCAACAACAATACAAAAGGTAGCAATTATATTTGAAATAAGAAAAAGACCCATATCCTTTGGCTATTATGATGTAAAAATAGTAAGAAAAGTCGACAAAAAAAAATTGCTATGTCCATTTTAATGCCAACTTTGTCTAATGAAAATGTGTCTACAAAAATACTGACTGCGATTTAGGATTTTTTGTTGTTGTTTGAATACTACATTAAACCAACTCCATCTAATTCAAATGTGTCTACAAAAATATTGATCGAGATTGAGGATTTTTCTTGTTGTTTCGATTACTACATCAAGTAACATACATTTTTTTAATTTTTTTTTGCCTGCCTTAGCCTCAATGTGGAAGGAAAGTCTGATGTGGCTGTGTACTTGAACCACGGAGGTCAAGGAAGTTTGCAGTGGCGGCAGAACGGGGCCCAGTCCAATGTCTGGACACCAGCTGCCATGAATATCCTTAGTACCTGGGAGTATCAGGTAGGCAGAGACTGAGATTTATGGCTTATGATTAAAATGATGAGAGCTGGCGTTTGTGGTTTAATGTGTAGGCTCTTCACCTATCACACAGATCATGTGAGTTCCAGGCTCCCATAAGGCAGTTTGTTCGATTGAGTATATTATCTCTATTTTTCTGCTGGGACAATGCCCCTCTCAGCCCGGGTTGGCCCTGACAGGCAGGGTCGAAGTAGCCCGTCCCTGAAATGATCTTACAGTGTTGCAGGACGTTACGCCAAAACCAAAACAAACCAAACTTCAACACATATTTCATTAGCTGAAAGTACCTTTAATTTGATGTATAGAAAGATTTAGAATGCATTGCCAAACTGTAAAAACTTGTGGTTCCTTTTCATTTAAGTCTAAGCCTCTTCCAACACTGTAGGCTAAGGCGTAAGATGATTTTAGAGGAGGGCCATTTTTACCCTGTCTCACAGGGGCAGCCCGGATTGAGAGGGACAACAATTGAGGGTTCAAAAGTCTGTAGATATGAGGCTCTTTGAAGGCTCTCATACCAAATTACCACAGCCTGTCCAAATCTTTGATTTTCTCCCTTTGTTCACGCGTTTCTTTTCTTTTTAAACACTCAGACCTAGTACTTTAACCGAAGAAAACCAAAGGTGCAGATCAGCTATTGAATGGAATTCACCCACCATGAAATAACCCAACTCCAGCAGACTTTGATACCCTAATAAAGCCTATGAGGAGATGAGTGCGCACTGTTGTTGAGATTCTTTGTGGATAGCCTACCCCTGTTACTTAATTAGTGCGTTTTTTGCTCTTTGTGATGTTTCCGATGCAAAATGTTCGACTTCTTTCTGTTAAACTCTTGTAACTCCAACGAATGTAAACAAATTACCATAAAAATTGGCAGACATGTTGCCAGACGATTCTTCTTTCTTGAAATATATCTTTTGTGCTGTAACTCACACGGAAAAGGAAGATGCAAGCTGAAAACAAAGTGTCAAGTTACTTTTTCACACGAGTATAAATGTGCCGAGTGACTGGGTGGGCAAATTTGGGTCATCGCATATATGCGCTTAGTGACTACAAAGTGTTAAGAGACAGGTTACTTCGACCCTGCCTGTCACCACAGCTCCGGCTTCCATCCTTTGCATAGAAGGTAAAGAGGCTTACCATACCACCATAGTCAAATGCCATAACACTGAAAACTGCACCTTTGTTTACCGTACCACATTCCATTGATACTGAATCGCCTTTTTGCTATTGAAGGAAAGCAGAGGTTATTTTCAGCTGTTTGTTTATAAACTCAACCTTAAATGAGTACCTGTAGTTTGGTGTTGGAAACTATGTCAGTGTTATGGGATAAGATAAGATCATGTTTTATTAATGTTCTGGGGAAATTTGCTGTGGCACATACTATACGCACACACACTCGTACACAACGGTACTCACAGTGATCACTGGATGGACATTTAGAAATATCATGTTAGTATTGGCCAAGAAGAATCAATCTTTTTCTCTTAGATTATCCTGGATGTTCAGCCAGGCTCACGGCGTCTAGGAGATGTTTACATTGACGACACACGCCTCCTGGACGGACCATGCCCTCGCTCAGGTGAGATGCACGTTTCATCTCTTACAACCAGTTGTGAAAAATACAATACTCAACCAGAATGCAGATATGTTAGACATGGTTCGTGGTGGCTTAATGGGAAAATGGGAGACCTGCAATGTGAGTGAGATGGACTTCTCTTTTTAAAATGTTTGCATTCTGGTTGAAAATTGTATCTTTCACAATTGGTTGTATTTCCACAAACGTTACAAACTCTTTTGAATCCTTTGGGATCCCAGATTGTAGTATCTCTGTTAGAGAGCCACTTTCATCCTCGTCTATCTCTCACAACTTCATTCCCACCAAAAATCAACAAAAATTAGCCCTATTTCCTCTTGTGTAAGGCAGATCAAGAAGCAACTTTCAACTGAGCCAGGTTGAAACAGCTAATGCACCCAGAATTTGAAATTTGAGAGACACCAGAACACCCGTCGGGCACCCGCGTTTTTCTGATGCAATCTGCCCCTCTCAGCCCAGGGTCCAGGCAGCCCATCTCTTAAATGACCTTACAGTGTTGTAAGGAACGTGGAGTTAGAAACAAAATCCCCCAAAATTCACCATTGTGACTTGGATTTAGAAACAGCCATTATTTTGTTAGTTGTGTTGTATAAGGGCAAATAGTTATAAGGATTGTTTTGAAGTATTCGCCTCTTTGCTAAACAGTCAGGCGATATCCTCCAGTTACACAAGGGAGAGAGAGAGAGAGAGAGAGAGAGAGAGAGAGAGAGAGAGAAAGAGAGTGAGAGAGAGAAAGCATAAAATGTTATTATGGAATGTTGTTGTAGGTCTCCAGTAAATGCTTCAATAATATCTATGTCCTTTCTCTTATTTTTGTAAACTAGAGTCCTTTTTTTTGTTTTTGGTAAAGTATGTGTGAGTGTATATTATGGAATGTGCAGCACTTGCTTTTTAAACGACTTAGACGAAATTCTCCTGTTCAAGATAAATAAAAGTAGTCATTGTCATTGTATTTGTTCTTTTCTCTCCCCGTCTGCAGGGACCTGTAACTTTGAGGACAACTCCTGTGGCTACTCTAACACAGCAGACAGTGACTTTGGGTGGTCAGTGTCTGCAGCTATTGACATGGACCACACATACAGCTCAACAATGGGTAGGAGAGAGTAGACCCAACACACGTGAAGTTACCCTCAGGGAAACTTTAGTCCGCTGAAGTAAAGCGTGAGACTAAAATAGCAGAAAGCTGGTGCTTTTATTAATCTTACTCGGTTTTTGCAAATTGTTAAGGAGAGTACGGATTATCAAGGTTACTCTGTGCATTTTTTAGATGTATAGAATACAATGCCTCTACGACTCTTTGGATGGGTCAATATGTTGGAAAATTATTAATAGAATGAATTATATGATGTCAATCATGATTTCAGGAAAAAAGTTTCACCAAATTCCGAGTTGGCTGTTTAGAGTTCTGCAGCGACATAATGATTTACTTGAAACAAAAAAATATCAGTTTTTGCTCTGGCTTCATCCCCTTCAGGTCACTTGGCAGCCGCTCAACTGAACGGCCAGAACCCAGGCGCCAAGGCTCAGTTTGCCTCTCCGTTGTATCCACCCGTGGGCGATGAGTGCCTGACCTTCTGGTATCGTCTCCAAGGCAACAGTATCCTTAGCGTCCTGCTGCAGCAGCAGTACATCCAGATGACGGGCGTTCAGACTTACCTTCAGTCGTTGTTTACGTCCAATGATCCCATGGATTCCTGGACTAAGATGATGGTAGATCTGTCCTCACAGAATCCATACAAGGTACGTCATCTTGTGCTAGATGGTAAGAAATAACGCTGCCTCATTATGTGGCAAAATCAATGGAGGTAGATCAACTTGAAGTTCTAAACTTTGACGTATCAGGGTATTGGGGCCCCAATTGGCTGCCTCCTATATTTTCCTTTTTGTACCAAAAAAGCTGAATACTGAAGTTGTTGACTTATTTTTTTAACTATCACCTGTATAAAAGTGTACTTCATTAAAGTGCAATGAACCTATTTCATAATTTGCTCAATTGTACATGGCAGCACAGATGAAGTAATTCACCTATCCTTACAGCATAGTAAAAAGAAAAAATCCGTTATAAATGTATAAGCACCCGACTGTACATGTGTGGCTTTCTTCTTGTCTTCAGGTAATCTTCCAGGCATCTGTGCCTGACGGCAGCACCAATCCAGGCCAGGTACAGATTGACGACATCAAGTATAGCAGCATCCCGTGTAGCAGTGGTGTCAACTGTGACTTTGAGAACGACCTCTGCATGTTCTCCGACCCACAGACCCTCTGGAAGCGCGTCAGTGGCCTTGAGAATGTGGACATTCTGGTTAAGGAAGATCACACCACTGGCTCTCAGCAAGGTATGCAACGTTTATCAGAAATTAAAGAAAACAATATTGCAAAAGAATAAGAAAGACTTGAAAGGTCTGTACAATGAATAGTCGTTGTGCGCAAGTGAAAAAAGTGCATTACAGAAAGAAAACTACTTTTTGACTTTTTTTTTCATGTAGCGTTATCTTATTCTTATCTTAGGTTTTCTGATGTCCTAATGAGGGCATAACTCTCAAATTTGGTACATGCTTTTGAAAGAATCTTAGGCAATAGTAAGACTAATAATTGGTCCATATGGTCTTTTTTTTAACCTTTTTGAAGCATCTAAGACATAGTAAAGGGCAACAACCTTCAGGAAAACTTAAGCCTGCTTGAGTGCTTAAGAAAAAAACAAAACAAGAAGAGGCTAAAACAGCGGAGGCTGGCGCCTCTCTAAATAATTCACTCCTTACTACTACTACTACTATTTCTTGTACCTCAGTTTGATGTGTGATTTTATCAGATCTCTCAAAGAGTATATAGTGAATAAAGAGGGGAAGCTGAGGAATGAAGCTGGGTGATAACCATGATGAGGCGAGTAAATACCCAGAAGTGTCAAACTCAAAGCAAAATAGCTGTGGCAATTAGATCTTATTCAAATGTTTGGCTAATTGCAAACCCGCCTAAACTGACAGAGACCTTGACAGTAAATTCATATTAACAGAACATAGAAGGAAGTACACCCAGTAAATCTTAAGATTACCTTAGTGTTAACAAGTTGTAAAAACAAGCTAAATAGGTTAGCGCATCTATAAGTAAATAGCAGCATATACATAGCTTAATAAATGTGAACAATCTATTTGTATTTTGTCTGCACTGCCTTCCCAGGTTACTACATGGAAGTGGACTTTGGTTCCTTCATGGGCCTTAAGCAGAAAGCAGAACTGACCAGCGAGCCCGTACCTCCAACGTCTGGCAGCTGTCTACAGTTCTGGTGGGCAGCCGCAGGAGGGTCAGGTAGTTATGAAGATGCATGGCAATTTGGGGATAAGGTTGTCACAAACACAAAAATACTCCGGTTACATATTATGTGATATACTATCAGAAAAAATACTAATTTTTATTACAGGTTATATTAAGCCTATCATTCGCCACTTGACATATTTGAACGTCTATTTCTGTAAATATGTCTTGAATAATTAGATAATGTAATGTAGATTTGTCCTTATAATGGAACAATAATAAAGTGATATGTATGTACAGGGTGTTGTTTTTATATTGATCGATTCTAAACTGAAATAACTCTTTTAAAAAACGGCAAGAGATAAAAGTAAACGGTTTTCTGCACAGCATTCTCTGGCCATTTAAGTTTTGTCTGGGATGCTTGATAAGATTATGTTGATAGAGACGGCGTTTTAAAAAGGAGTTAACGGAACAAGGCCCTGTTTAGATCATGGCGTCAAAAGAGCGCACTGGTACACCAAAAAGAGGGCCTGCTAGAAAACATCATACAGCAATAAAAAGATTGTTAAAACTGTTTTTCAAAAAGGAATAATGTCCACCAAGCTCTGGCTTCATATTTCACGAAAAAGAATTTTGTGTTGTATCGTTTGAGATTAAAAAGTGATGGATGTCTCTGGTGGTATCAAATTAACGAAGTCGTCTTTTTCATTGGTCGGGCACCATGCAGTTCGCAAATCCAGTTCTTTCTATCTTTGTTGTCATAGCAATTAACATAACCAGTTTCTACCAAATTTTGATACCAAGATCTGACTGAATTTTAGATGGTGCTTTTCTCGCTGTGCAGAGTTGGAATTTCCCCAGGGCTGCAGGCACGCAATCTGCTTTGTAAACGCACAGGATGCACTAATAATTGCAAGATTAGCGTCATTTTTGCGCTCTAAAAATCGGCGTTTGTTCGCGCAAACTGGCGCTGTCGCGCAGCGGGTTCTTGGATTCGGTTGATTTTGGTACCAAAAAAAACTTAAATGAATGAGAATTAATCGGTTGAAAACAGAATGTTTCTATCATGTACCGTCTTTTAGTTAATAAAGATTAGAATCGATCAATATAAAAAAAACACCTTGTAAATATCTTATCGAGCATTTTGGAATTACAGGCTTACTCTCTTTATGTTTATTATTCAAAATTTTAATTTGTGGTCTACAAAATGCTGATTTAGCTGGTTTGATAGCTCTGATGTAAAATGTCAAAGATCAGTTATTTAATTAGGAACAAGGTTTTTAAAAGTTCCGTTGGTTTTTGTTTGTTTTTTATTTTTTGTCTGTTTTACCTGCTTCTTTTGCTACGTGTCTGATTAGAATCTTGTCCTGTACCCGACCAGGAACACTGACAGTGTTGACCCAGAACGCTGCTGGACACAGAGAGACCTTGAACCAGGTTGCGACCACGCGAGAGCAGCTTGACGTCTTCCAGCACGGAGCCTGGACCTTGATGGCTTTAGACCTGGCCGCCGTGGAAGCCGTTTCCATCATATTTGAGGCAGAGAGTCAAGGCAGTTTTACGTCTTTTGCAATTGATGATATTTCTTCAACCGCCGGATCGTGCGCCAATTTGAACAACAATACTATTGTAATAAAAGAGGAAAAGCTTGACCGTAAGTCGTCTGTTGTTTGGTTAACTTTGCTTCATCTCATCTTGCAACACTGTATGGTTAATTAAAAGGGGGAATCTTTATATCTTGTCTCCACGTGTGATAGGCAAAGTTTGGAGCCTTGAAAACTCTCCAAAAGTCCAAAACTAATCACAGAAGATTTGAACCCAGGACCTGCGTTTTCCTAGTCAAGCTATTTGCCACTCATCCTCGAACACACACTTTAATAACAATTTTTGAAAATGACTGGAAGCTTGGCATTGTGACTCTCTTCAGAGGTATAGAACATTTTTATCATAATGATCGTCATTGTCATCGTCATCATCACCATCATTGTAAACATGAAATAAAAAAGATGAGTCAGGGTGAAAATGGAAAACATTAATATAATATAAAAAGGTGTAAATATAAAAACTGACCTTTCAACTTGCTACAATTTTAGAAGAAAGTGTAAATATAAAACCAGACGTTTTGGCTTGCTAAGCCTTCTTTATCATCATCATCATCATCATCATCATAGGCACCATCACCACCTCTTTTGTATCATGACTTACCGATACTTTTTCCTGTTTGTTTGGCGACATCAGCATCGACTGCCATTTCTGGCTGCAACTTTGAGCTCGGCAACCTGTGTTCCTTTACCTCTGACGTCACAGCGGCTTCGCAGTGGAGCATCTATTCCTATTCACCTTCCAACACAGCTAGCTCAGCCTTGACCTTTGATCACACACTCGGGAACATTTACGGTAATCCTCCAGTTGACCTTATTTCTCATGTACGATACAGTTTGTTTGTTTGTTTAGCTGAGATTTTGTGGCACATCTTACACATTAGCATGAGGTCAGCGATCAAATCTTCCCTTTCTTCGTCTTTTGACATAAGAGAAAAAGGAGCTCCAATATGTCATCCATCATAAAGTTGATAACATTTTTACAGTTTTTTATTGGTCTCATTTAAAGAATTTCTAGAAAGAATGCATTAATAGGATCAAGAAAATCAGAATCCTATAGTTTGGAAAAAATTCAAGCAATAGTGTCTGAGAAAATTGAGGCAAACTCGGGCAGCCAAATGTTTTTCAAGAATATGAATTAATTTGGCAGTGGAAAGCTCCCATAGATTTATTGTGATAGGTGTTTGCAAGTTTTAAGGAATATGGGTGGAGTCTCCATCCACTTTTGAAGATTTTAGACATGGATAATTTATGTCTTTTTTCCCCTTTGTCTCCCAGGCCAGTATGCCTATGTGGATACCATGATGAAGGATTCATCCTCGGCCGCTCGCCTGGTGGTTCCTCTCAACCCGACATCAGGGGACGACGTCTGCTTTACCTTCCACTACAGGTTGGACGCAATTTGCACGTCCCTTTCCTTTGATTTCTTTTTTTTTTTTTAATCATTTGGATTTGTCGATTCATGTTGTCTTTTAACAAATTGTATAATAATAGATTATTTCAAAGTCTCATCTCTATAACCTTTTTATGTTTTCATTATGTACAGGCTTGACAAAACAATGTTCCCTGTAAAAATGCTATAAATGATAATGATTGCTATGACCGTATCCTGTTTCTCCGTAGCATCCTGGGCCTGCACACCAACAACTTGACTGTTTCCTTGATCGATGTGGATGGAACGGCGCAGGTTTACTGGACGCGGCGTGGTGGCCAGGGAAAGCACTGGAGACATCAGATGCTGGATCTGCCAGCCTCCAAGACCCAGCGCTCGGTGACCTTCGAAGCCTTTATCTCAGAGCCGAATGCTGGCAGTGTTGGTCTGGATGATGTGTGGATCTACGATCGCCCGTGTCCCCCTTCTCGTAAGTATCAGGTGTTTAGAGGACAAGCTTTAACATATTACATCACAGACACTGTTATTGCCTGTTTTGAAAACGCATTGGACTTTCTTTGAAATGTCTTTACAATGTGTTTTTCATAACACTAACACCGAGAGTGCAAAGGATTGTGAATTATATGAATAGTGAAATCAACAAGAGCAACAGCAACAAAAAAGCAGAAATATAGAAAAACCACTTCCCGGGCAACCTGGTGTGGTCTGCTTCTTTCCCTACTTTCTAATTGTGACGTTTGCTCCATTCCGTTTCCCCTTGCTGAAATGACCTTACAGTGTTGTCAATGACATAGAACCTCAACAACAACTATCAAAAATCATTAAATAGTACTTTATTGATCCCTGTAGGGAAATTTGTTTTACAATGGTGCATAAATACAATCATAATTCATGCATTCAATAATACATATGAACAAATGAACATTATAAACAACAATCTATCAGAACAAGCACACAAACACCACTGCTGGTCGCCATGAGAGTAGCTCGTGAGTTTCCCATTACCACTTGGGCCAAGTGAGGGAAATTTCATAAAGTGCCTTTCCCAAGGACATAACGTCGTGCCCTGCAGGGATTCGAACATAGAACCCCACTCTTTAGTAGGATTACGAGTAGGGCAGCCTCACCACTAGAGAAACTCTATAACTTTTCCTCCTTCCTTCAGGCATGTGTGACTTTGAAGACGGGATCTGGTGTGATTTGAACCAAGACAACCTGGATGACCTTGACTGGCGACTGGTGCAAGGCGCTGACGTGGTGACTGTGAACCCGCAAGATCACACCTACAACACAGTAGAAGGTCTGGATTCGGTCACATTGTACACCTTTCTTTTTCTCTGCTTGTGTTCCTTGTTTCTGTTTTTTGCACACGTTTTGAATTTGTGTACAAGAGAGAAAATCCCAGCACTGCAGGAAATAAAGTGTAAAGAAAACAAAGTGGCTGTGTCAAAGGATGTATCTCGGTGTGATTCATGTTGTGCAGATTTTTCCATCTGTATCAGAGCACGGCATCCATCTAAATCTTTTTTATTAAGGACTTGAATTTGGTAAATTATTTTTAAAAATCAAGAAATTTGCAAATATATTAGTGTGGAATTATCTCATGATTATCATGGACTTTCACCCATTAGGTCATTACATCTTAGCTGAATTAATAACACCCCTGCTGGCTGTAAATTTGTATTTTGGTTTATATACATAATATATATCGTCGTCTATCACAGGAAAGGGCGTATTCCAGATTTTGACGTTTTTGAGCTGTTACCACCAGTAGGTAGCGCTGTCTCAGAGCTATGTTCACATGAAACGGCATATCCCTAGCTTTAAAAAATAAAGGTACTAGCAATAAAAATTGACAAGGGAAGAGATGAAGCAACCAAGGTCTAAAAAAAATTTTAATTGCTCTCCTGAAAAATATAGATAACAAGGATACCCCCTTTTGTGTGATAAGCGGCGATATGTATGGAATGATGCCTTTACGATGGCCAACTTTTACCCGCCAGGTCATTACATCTTAGCTCAACCATCTCGCACGAGTGCTTCGCCCAAGCAGAAAGCTAAAATTGCCAGCAGACTCTACAGCACTGGCTCTGCCCAGTGTGTCTCTTTCTGGTACACCTTGAACTCATATGAGTCGGAAAGCACCCTCAATGTGATTCTGCGAGATGAGCGGGGTGTGGAAACCCCTCTGATACATCTTGCCACAGTCGTCGGCAAGAAGTGGATGCCTTCTTCCTTCCCCATCCGAGCTGCCAGCACTGAGCGATTCCAGGTTTGTTGTTATTACTTTTAATCTTTTCCAGCGGCGCCAGTTTTTCACTGTTTTAGCGTCTTGCTTTTGGTTCAGCAGACTTAAGTTTCCCTGAGGGTTGTTCCACGTATGTTGTGTTCGTAGGCACTTCCTGTTCATGAAAGATTTCACAGCAGAGGAAAAACAGTTTGTGTTATCTAGTACAGAGATGGACTCTAGAGAAAAAATTGTCAGTTATACATTTTTTAAAAATGTAACCCTATATATACATGATCATGGAAACCTGAGCAACAATCCACCGCAACTTTCAGTGGTTTCGTGGTTTGACTTACTCTGTATTGTTATAGAATTTATACTCATCTCCATACAAAGTCCAGGATCGGGAACTCAGATAAGTGTCCAAGTGGAACTGACAGCCAAATGGGAGATCACATTCTACACAACTGCCCTTTGCACGAATAAACTAGACGTAAATTCTGGCCTAACCCTAGGAAAGGTGCCTCAAAACTCTATGGGAAGCTCGAGCACCTGCGACGCATTTCTTAGAGGAATGAGAAGAAGGTAGAATTTAGAGAATTCCTGACGCGCCCATCACTGAAGTACATAATTATAAAAGAAAAATCAGTGAAAAGAATAGTTCAATCCCTTACTAGATTCTATGCTTGAAAAACTCAGGGTTATTTTTATTGCAGTGCATTTAGGTGAAGATCTGCCCCCTTTTCTCGGGGAAATCCGGCTGCTGGTACTATTTTTATCACGTATGAAACAGCTCTACTATATCTTCAATGATGTAAAGATGGATGGACACTTGGCAAGCTTTTGCTTATTATGCATCAGACTACATAAATATGGAATGTTCATAGGGCTGTCCCTAACACATAAAATAGCATACTTCCTCCTCAGGGTTTTCTGTACTAGAGGGGGCAAAACTGCTGCCTCAATGCACTACATAGAAATAGTTCAGGGTTTCTCCATCTGAAGTACTGAATTGTGGAATGGGCTATTGGCGAATTTTCAGGAAAAAAAACATACACGTTGAGAGACAAATTGACAAATTTAGCAATCAAAGAGGGGAATGATAGTATAATTATACTGTTGCTTTTTTAAATCTACAGATTGTCTTTGAAGCACAGATTGAAGGCGCTTATGGCTTTGTAGCACTGGATGACATCCAGGTGAGATTTCTGCTCTTCCCTACCATGGACGTATGGGATATGATCAGATGAGATAAGATATATCATTATGTAGAAAGGGACCATCATTATCATCAACTTTCCTTCTCGAGGTCATTGCATCTTAGCTCATACATCTGGCCCGAGTGCCAACCTGAGTGCGAGATGGTTGAGCTAAGATGTTATGACCTGGTGGGTAAAAGATGGTGAAAAGAGAAGATAATATAAGAGAACACTTTGTTATCTGTGGTGGAAAAATGGTCTTGGCTTGACAAAAGAGACAAGTACATGCATAGAAAGCCATTCAAAGAGAACCGTTGCTTGTGTAGCACATATACTTGGCATTATTTTGGTTATAAGTATGTCAGAAAATTAAAAGCTACCTTTGGAAGATACAACCCAACATGTAGCATACAGTAGCTAAACAAAACTACAAAGAAAAGTTGGAAACCCAAATTTCTACAAAGGTCATGGAATTACTTGAGCCTGACCATTACATAGCAGATGATAGTCCTTACAGCATTGAAAGTGCTGCAGAATCTAAACAATCAAAACAAGCAGCTGGAACAGGTAATAACAGGATCATTTATCTTCAACTGGTGCTGTGATATAACAGTTAGGCTCTTCGCCTATCATGCAGAAGACTTAAAATCTATCCCACGTGAGGACGATCTGCGGTGGGTTTTTTCTGCTAGCACATTCAGAGTTGAAGTAGCCCGTTTCTTAAAAGTCCTTACAGTATTGCAGGGGACGTGAAATTGGTAACCAAATCAAACCAAACCAATTCTCCTCAGATCTCGTCCAGGGCGTGCAATGAGTTCATCAGCTGTGGCATGGAGGAGGGAGACACATGTAGCTGGGAAAACAGTGACGGTAACACTGTTGACTGGACAGGACCGTACCAAAGTAAGTACAGCAAGTTAGACAGACTACAACGTGTTAGACTGATTCCTGGACAGGTTTTACTGCCAGTTTTAGCTAATTTTCTGCTCTTCTGATCGCCCCATTCTCTGTTACAAGTAAGATCATTGTGGAAATATTCAATTTAAGGAAAATGGCCTGCACTTTTATATGAATTTTACACCAAACTTTGGACTGTAATGTGAGGAATTATGTAGTGGGCCTATTTGATAATCGCCCAAGACAGACTTAGACCATTTTGGAAGCACCAAGATGATATTTATTATATAATATTTTGATAGTATGTCCATACAAATGTATCTCGTCTGCATTTTGGTCTAAAAAAAAGCGTGTGTTGTATTATTCCATTTCATATGGTTAAAAAACTTTCTTGTAAGCTGAATTAGGGACTACGATTTGTGCTTTATGATTCATTTGGACATATTGCACCACATATAACTTTTACAGGCATTTCACTACACAAAATTGGACAGAAGGAAGATGCACTTGTACTGCTGGGCCAATAACAACAGCAACAACAAAATGAAATCCGTTTGATATTTTATACTAGACAGAGGTGTTTGCTCAACGTGGGGATGGGACGAAGAAGTTAACCATATCACCATACCCCTCTATATTATGTTCATGAAGCAGGATATGTGGAAAGTTTTTACATCAATGATTCCATCATTTGTGTTGCAACTTGATGAAATCAGGTGCTCGTCAATTTTTGGCCATTTTTAAATATTGATATCATGTTGAACATCTAGCATTTCTCTTGCTGTCTATAAGGAAACTGTGAAGGTACTAGGTCACAAAAAAACCCACTCATAGTAAAAATTGAGTCTATGTAAAAAAGCTGATAATTCTGTTCCCCTTGTTTTGACGAGCGTCTGAGTTCATGGTGAGGCGACACATTTTTATCGGTTTCTTTGCCTATCCACTTGCAAAGGTCACGAGATGCAACTAGATTTATCTAAAACCCACGGAGTGAAGTCGTCTTATGAGTCTCAGGCGATCCCCATCACCATGTTTGATCATTTCTGCTTCACCATGGAGTACAACACAGACGGGCCAAATGTTGGATACTTGAACATTTCTGTAAGTAGCTGGTGACCATGTATAGTTGTGTATGAAATGATTCGTCTTCGTATCTTCCATCCTATCATATCAAACATATTTTTCATTATTTACACAAATAATCTTGAACTACTTAACTTTTTTAGTTTGTTTAAAAAGCTACCTGTCTCCCTGATCTGACAAAATGCCTAAATCTCAGGGCAAGATGCTCAATTTGAATTTATTTCAAAACCAGTGCAGATTTTTTTTAAATGTTCTAACGAAAGTTGGAGGGCCGCATAGGCAGAATATTTTTGCGTCAAAACGAAAAAGGGCGTTTTGTAAGATCATGTTAGATATGGTCTGGTCATTGTTGTTTGTCCATGTCTGAGCTGCATTACCCACAACACGATGGATATGTTTTCTTGCATACCTTGATAGATTTTGTAGAATTTTGTTTGTTTTGCACCCAATGCATTTGTTTTTATCATTTTAAAAAAAACCCAGCTGCTTCAATCTTGCCTGTCAAAGTCAATCCAAGGTGAATGGCCTTGTAATCTGGACAAGTTGCACAAGAAAGTTGAGAAGGTTTCTGATTGACTTTGATCTGCCAAGGTATTTATAGATTGTAAAGAGCATAGAGCCAATATTGGGATATGCAATATATATAAATGCAATCCCTAATTATTTTATTTTCTTTTATATCTTTCACGGCAAGTTGATATTTCCATCCCACTAAGACAAGGACTTGTTTCTGTGTTCCAGGTGAACAATGAAGTTCCAATCACATTATTCAGCACGTATGCCGACATGAGCAATGGATGGCAAACTGCATACGCTGACAGCGCCGACTCCCTGTATTCTGTCGCTGACGACTTTCAGGTGAGCAATTGATTTTAAAATAATAGAAAATTTAATGAAATGAATTTAATGCTCGTCCCATGGGGAAATTCTTTTCACAACAGTGTATACATGTACATAATATGTCAAATAACAATATTCTGATCATGCTAACAATGGATATACATGGTGCATAATACACTCATGACAACTTCATGGATATTCATACACTACATTCATTCACACGTTGTTCTTGGTCGCCAATGTGCTGCGCCCCGAATGAGCTAGGGTTGACTTGTCTTGCTCAAGGACACACCGCAGTGGTCATTCATTCAGTTGGTGGCAAAATCCAGCGTTGCTTGACAGTCCTCCTGAGCCAGATTTCACCATCCACTCGACCCCTGCGCGGGGGGGGGGGGGGGGGGGGGGGGGGGGGGGGGGGGGGGGG
>JAUKPP010024987.1:0-17544 GCA_032273245.1 Phyllaplysia taylori | reverse complement strand
GGAGGGGGGTAACTCCGTCAACATAAATCGTAACAGCAGAAGAAGCCGGCGCCCTTGTAAATAACATAACTTCCAACTTCTGCCAGCATAAGCCAACACACAGGTTTGCCGTTATTGTGAGCTAAGAAAATAAAATGACAACATCAAATAAAACAAAGAACAACGATATTAAATGCTGCAATAACTAGTCGGAGGGCAAAAGAAATACAACACTAATGATCTTACCCTCCCTCACATCATCCGCGTCTACATAACCTGCAGAGGACGAGCCAAATCACCGAACATGAGGTGAAGACGGTCAAAACATAAAAAGTGTTTCCTATTCATGTGGGTAACCGAAAAAAGATTTGCGACAACAATAACAATGACGACAACAAACGTACAAATACAACTAAAACTACCAGCAGCATAATATGAAAAGAGTTGTAACACAAAACAATTCTGTCCAGAATAGACATTGGTAAAATATAGCCATGGAGGTCAATCACATTGACATCCCACTAACATAATGACAAGATGTACAGGGTGTTTTTTTCCTTTTATATGATCGATTATAAACTGAAATAACTAAAATGGTTAGAGACAAAAGTAAATGGCTTTTTGCACATAATTCATTGACCATTTAAGTTTTGTCTTGGCTAATTTATAGGATTATGTTGATAGAGGAGGTCATTTAAAAAGCAAAAGAGCGCACTAGTATACCAAAGAGAAGGACTGCTAGGATCCTTCGTGAGGCAAAAATAATACAGTTAAAACTGTTCTTCCAAATGAGATAATGTTTACCTAACCCTGGGTTCATGTCTTACGAAAAAGAAATTTGTTGTTTTATTGTTTGAAGTTAGAAAGCGATGCATGTTACGGGGAGCACCAAATTAATGAAGTCGCCTTTTTGTTTTGACCAGGTTTAATGCAGTTCGTATATACCCACATCTTGCTCTCCTTATTGTTAGAGCAATTCACATTTCACTAGTTTCTACCAAATTTTTATACCAAATTCTGATTGAGTTTTTTTATTAAGCTTTTCTTGCAGTGGTCAGTTGGATATTTCTCAGACCTGCAGGCGCACGATATGCTTTGCAATGTAAACACACTTGGTAAATGCATGAGATTAGTGTTATTTCTGCACGCTAAAAATCGGGGCCTGTTCGCGCAAACTGGCTTTGTCGCGCAGTGTGTTCATGAAATAGATTGATTTTGGTACTTAAAAAAACAAACTTAAATGGATGAGGATTAATCTAATCAGTAGCAAACAGAATATTTGTATCTCTTACCGTCTTTGAGTTATCCCAGTTTAGAATCCATCATTATAAAAACAACAACCTGAGCTTGTATATAAAAAAAACACCATGTACATGTATTTTCATTTTTTAAAAAACCCACCCTGTACATGTATTTAAACAAAAAAATGTACCCTTTAATTTCCTTAATAAAAAACACACAAAAAAAAGGAAATAAGCAAAATCCAAACATAAAATCATTTACACATCCTGTAATAACAAAAAATTACCAACTCCGAAGAAAAAAAACCCTACAGAAAGGAAATTTTGTTCAAATAAAAATACAAACTGAAACCCAGACTACCAAATCTCTACACGTCTGCTTCATGCAAAACCAAGATAAGACAGCGACCAGCAAGAGGAAAGCATGAGGGCTGAGGCAGAACAAGAACACACTTCGACTTGGTTTGGTTTGGTTACCATTTTACGTCCCCTGTAACACTGTAAGGTCATTTAAGAGACGGGCTGCTTCGACCCTGCCTGTCAAGGCCAACCCGGACTGAGAGGGAAAAAATCCCAGCAGAAAAAACTCCAGATCGTCCGCGACCGGGGATCGATCCAGGGTCTTTCCGCGTGCAAGGGGAAGAGCCTAACCACTACACCACAGCATCGGTACACTTGACCTCTTCAGTGCTGGTCAATCATATTTGCTGACAGCCTCACAGTGCCCTGGCCTGGCAACTCTACGAAATTCCTTTACAGCCTCAGATTATCTCTTAAGATCATAGTAGGGTTTGGTTTTTAAAAAAAAAATATAATCAAACTACAAGCGTCTATCTCTGTGTGAGATTATCCCTCAAGATAATGATAGGATTTGACACTTTTTTTTTGTATTCTAACTAGACGAATCTATCTGTGTGCTCCGTGAACATCAAGAACTAAATGAAACAAAGCTCAGCACACAGCCAAATGCAAGGGAGGAGGAGGAGGCAAAAGACAGAAGGCTGAAAGATGGAAGGGCGGAAGAAGAGGAGGAGGAGGGGGGAAAGGAAGAGGAAATAAAGGAGGCGGAGGCTACAGAGATAAAGAAATTGAGATCAAAGAATAGAGAGAAAGAGAAACAGGAGAGAGAGAGAGAGGTGGAGGAAGAAATGGAACAGGAGCAGACAAAAAAGAGAAAAAGGAGGAAGAGGAGAAAGAAAGAAGAGAGATAGGAGTATAAAATAAGTGAAGCAAAAAAAGGAAAGAAGGCAGAAGAGGGGGATAAAGATACAGAAAAATGGAAGAATGATGAACCAAAAAAAGGAGGAAGAGAAAAAACCACAGAATAAAAGGAGGAGGAAGAGCCACAGAGAAAAGGGGAAGAGGAGAAGGTAAATAATAAAAACAAAGAACAGAAAAAAGGAGAAGGAAGATAAAGAAAACCCCCCCCAGAAAAAAGAGAAGGATGAGAAGTAAAATAATAAAAAAAAAAATACAGAAAAAAGAGGAGGAGAGGGAAGAGAAAGAGAAAAAAAAAACCACAGAAAAAAAGAAGAGAAGGAAGAGAAGTGAAAAAAAGCACAGAAAAAAGAGGAAAAAGAGAAAGGAAAAAAAAAGGACAGAAAAAGAAGGAAAGAAAGGTGAATAAGAGAAGTAAAAATTGCCAGGCACTACCACACTAATGAGGGACAGAGAGAAAGAAGAGGCAGTCGCACACAGCACACCCCAGACAACCAAGGGCCAAATAACAGCCAGACACAAAGTCAAATCTCTACACCAGTGGGCCCTACTTCGCTGCCACCTCAGAAAATCAGGACCAATCTAGACGACAATGGTTCAAAGTTTGACAGTCCAAACTAGTCTCGGAATATATTTCAACAAAATTAGTTAAAAGGTTGATAAATTTATCTCATGCTTTAAGTCCTAACTTAACTTAAAAGACCTTTTGACAAAATGTAATTAGCTGTATGTATTCACAAAATCTTAGGGGGCATCGTTGGCTGAGCAGTAGTGCGCCCGCCTACAGATGAGGAAGTCCCACGGTAGCAGCAAACTTTTATGCATGCCAAATTTGTCCAAAATACACCCAGGTGTAGTAGCTACGACCTACTAGCCCCTTCAAACAACTTAATCTACGAGTGCTTAATGCATGTGGCCACTGGCTCTTAATCACTATCCACCCTGGTTATGGTTTGGTTTTGGCTTAACGTCCCTTGCAACACTGTGAGTTTTTTTAAGGGATGGGAAACTTCGACCCTATTTGTCAGGGTCAACTGGGCTGAGAGGGACATTGTCCCAGCAGAAAAACGGAAATATACTCAATCAAACAAACTGCCCCACCCGGTCTTCTGCATGATAGGCGAAGCGCCTAAATATTACACCACCGCGCCGGTCTATCCACCCTCATCATCTTATAGACTTAATAGGGCCAGAATACTCAAGAAAAAAATTCATCCTATCTTTAATTCACTACAGAAACCACTGACCCAACTTCCATCATAATTCATTTTGTGACGATGCCTAAAAACGCTCTCTCTCCCATGCAACATTAACTTCATATTAACTCCACACCGACTTTCCGACAGAAAAATAAAGGCCAGAATTTGTCGCAATTTGTCCTATTTTCCTCAGATGACAGCAACGCTATGGCCCAAAAACATACGAGTCTACCAGACCTTTACAACCCTGGAGGCTGAAACATGGAGAGCAGAGACGTTATACACAGAATATCATTAAGACACAGCCGTCACACACGCACAGTTCAAAACAATTTAGCGAGAAACAAATCTCTTTATACTGGACCTAGTTCCTTACAAGATCTAAATCCAGTTCGGGACCGAAAGGCCTCTCCCCTAGGCCCGAAAGGCGTTGGGGAAAACCAGTAATTGTATCTGAATCCACACACGATTCATTGTCATTATGATCAAGGCCCTGAAAAAATTGCCATCGTCACCTTGGTTTGAGGACCCAGAAAACAACAAACTTTGAAAGAAATTGAAAGCCATTATTAAACCTTTCTGTTTATCAGTATTACAAAGTCGACTGCACAGAAATATCAGAGTAGCGTCCCTTGATTACTTCGCCACTGGGAAGTCATGCTGACGTGAGTCTTGCAGTCATTATTGGCCGCTCTGGGATTGAGACAAAAGCGGCCCGTTTCTGCCACTATGGGATTGAATGGATTTAACACATTTTTTTCTATATTATTTTAACACATTCTCTTTTCAACTAAATCACTTTTCATCTCTTCTTCTAGCACATTTTTTCCCCCTTTTCGAACACACCTTTCTTTTTTTTTTTACTTCTATCATATTTTCTTTTTCCATCCTTCCAAAACACAGTTTCTTTTTCCTTTCTCCTACTTGTTGCGCATTTTGATTTACTCCTCTAACAATCCATTTTTTGGTTCTTTTACTCCTTGCTTTTTCTTACTTTCCACATGACCCACTTAGCCCCCACCTTGAAGAGCCTATTACATCCCCGACACCGGTCCTCACCTTGTAGAGCGTCCAGTTTGTCGATCTCCTGCAGGAACAGGGAGTGAACTTTCTCCACCTCGCGGTCAGAATCCACGTCCGCCTGAATATCAGTGAGCGGAAGACCGCCCGTCACGGGGGTGCACCCCACTGAGCTGTGGTCCGTAGATTTGCAGCTGGTGACGCAGAGAATAATAATTTTAAACACGTTTTCTCCTATTTTATTTTAAACACGTTTTCTCCTGTTTTTATTTTAAACACGTTTTCTCCTGTTTTCAGTTCATTTCTTATGAAATGTTTGCTTGTTGATTTTGGTTTTGGCCATCAGTTTTACATCCCTTGCAACACTGCAAGGTCGTTTTAAGAGACAAGTTTCTTCGACCCTGCCATGGTGTGTATATTTATATGCATAATTTGTATGAATTGCGTTACAAATATCCATATTTGTCATTATATGTATGTATTATCGCTTGTATGAAAACGAATGTATTTGTAATATACCACTGCAAAATGAATTTCCCCACGGGGATAAATGTTGTTGTTGTTATTAATCCAGTAGCCTTTGAGCGTACGCCCTTCGGCCCCCACGGGGATAAATAAAGATGACTTTTTTATCTTTCTTTTAGCCGAGTGAGATACAAAGTACTGACCACAACCAGTGGTTGTTGACGTAGGCGGCCGGGTGGTAGACCTTGAGGCGGTTCTTGTTGCTCTTGCAGATCTTGGTCAGCAAGTCCAACCTGCACAAAAGGGAAAGAGGAAAATGTTTACCAAACATAAAAGTTCCCTTGACCTGAGTAAAATTGTCAAGGCTTCAACTGATCATTCCAGGCTTGACAACTTTTCAGAAAGCAATTGAGGAACAATCGAGCGCTCTGGCGTTGATCCGCGACCGGGGGCAGGGGAGGGCAGAGATGTGATAATTTCAAACTAAAATTCAGTGATGTAATTTATAAACAGTAATAAAGCCACCGATTATATGAAACGACAAGTAACAATTCTGATCTTTTGAACTGCAATTACTTCCAGAATCGGAAATGCATCGTTAAAAAAAAAAAAAAAAGTTTCATATTTTCCTATGGCTACAATAATTTCATTTTGACGGCGCAAGGCACATTTTTGGACAATCTGCCCATTTTCGGGACTTCAGAACTGATGGCTCAAGTTTGGGACATTCCCTAAAAATTTGAGAAAAAGCGTGTGGTTTTGGTCCTAGTGTTGCTCCTTGGGCGGTGGGGGTGCCAATGGAAACAGTACATTTAGTTGTGAACTTCATGCGGAACTCACAGGAGGGGGGGGAAGGAATAATTCTAAACTAAAATTCGACTAATGACTTAGCAGGTTGACCATGTTCTACACAACTGCCAACTGCTCTTAACATGAAGCAACTAAAAGGAAGTTATGGCCTAACCCGTGGCTATAGTAGTATGATCTAGGCCGTGTCATGAAGTTGATGTAACACCAAGCTAGGTTTTTAGATACAATTTATCTATCTATCACAAGAATGTTACATGTGCTTGCCGTCTGCTGGCCACTGTATTCATCGGGAGTCTCAGTTAGCCAGAGTAGTCTCCCTTAGATATATGAAATCAAATGAACTGACTCTACAGTGGCAAGGTGCCCAGAAACTCAATGGCAACCTTGATGACCTGCGGCGAACAGCAGCCTTTGTTATAGAGACCGGATTGTCTGTTAAGATGAACAAGAAAAAGAAGTTGTTGTGAACTTACCACTCTTTCTCCTCCACGCAATGACTAGCTTGTATATACAGAGCACGTTGAGCCTGCACCACTTGGAACATCTGGTGTGGAGAGAAAAGGAATAGATAGGAAATACTTTTTTATTTGTTTTGTTTTGTTGCGCAAGAGCCAACAGAAATATAATCTCATTCATGGCCAAACAAAAGCCAACAGTTATAGTAAAATCTCATTCATACCATCATTTATGGTTCAATTGTAAAAATAAAACTCAATTTCTTTGGCCACATGAGCCGCAACAAAAACTGCACAATCACTTAAGATATTGTTCAGGGGAAGACTGAAGGAAAGAGAGGAAGAGGGAGGCCGAGAATCGCCTATATGGACAACATCCGAGAGTGGACAGGGTTAACCTCGCAGGCTGCACTTCAGGCAACTCTAGACAGAGAGGCCTGGAGAGAAAAGTGCTGGAAGGCGTCGCGAGCTGTTAACGCCTCTATAGACGATGCAGCTAGAAAGTAAAAAAGTAAAAAGTAACCATCATCATCAATATGTGCTATTCTTCAATCATTGCCAAATGTGCCAAACTGACATAGTCTCTATATTCTCCATCTAATGGCTATTCATGTATGTGTATATGTGTGTGTCTTGCATGTATATTTGTGAATCCATAAGAAAGTGTGTGTGCGTATGTGTGTATTTGGTTTGGTTACCAGTTTTACATCCCTTGCAACACTGTAAGGTTATTACAGGGACGGGCTGCTTCAACCCTGCCTATCAAGGTCAACCCGGACTGAGAGGGATAAATCGCAGCAGACAAACAAGATTGTCTGCACATGAGATCAAACTCGGACATTCTAAATGATAGGTGAAGCTCCTTAGAATTACACCACAGAGCCTGCATGTCCACAAGCATCTTGAAGGCACTCACGTATTTCATCTTGAAGGATTCCTCCTCCAGCTTCTCCACAGCCAAGATGTCCGTGACCGGCATCTCAAACAGAGGCTTTTCTCCTACAACAAACACACACATATTGTTAGTTAGTATATAAGTACGCTGTGGCAAACTTTGTGAATTATTTCACCTCAGCTACTGCACCAAGGCAAAATTAAAATGATGTGACATACATATGGCACCAAAACATCAATTACACCCACAGATTTACCAATTTATGCAAGAGATCTTTCATTTTTGCAATGAAGGTTTTGATACAATAGGTTGCTAAATCTATCCATTTCGCCCATTTTGTGGTGTTTTTTCTCCATATAGTGTAGTCGCTGCCTAAATGCCCACCAAATAAATGCATGCTCCGCTCAAATGCACACTATCGTTATGATTATGACGGATTCTTTACTATATAATTTGGGTGTATAAATACATGCTCCGCCTGAATGCACCTTTTTCAGCCCTCCCGAGCACCTTGCATTTAGGGATTTATTTCCACGTAAAGATAAGATAAGAAGATATACTTTATTGATCCACCAGAAGAGGAAATTTGCTCTGTGCCTGTTGGTTTCTACACATTGAATAGTTACAAAAAGGTTCATACATATATAATAAAATCCTTCCTCTCCTCTTTCTGCCCCTCTCTCTCTATCTCCCTCACGCTTCACTGACTCAACTCCTTCTCAAGTACATAATGTCCTTACTTCAAGGTACTGAAAAATTGAAAAGAAGACGGATTTACCTTTGTTCTTACAGTAGGATAAAGTCTGGTTGGTCAATCTGAAAAATCTCTTCTTGAAATTCTTCAAACCAAATCTTTTCCTTCCCTGAGCTCTCTTGATCATAAACCTGCAAAAAGAAACAACGTTAAAACTGATGAGATAAACAAAATATATGGTTTTACGGAGACAAAATGACATGCTGCCACTGTGGTGTGTCCTTGAGCAAGACATGTAAACCCTAGCTCACTCGGGCGCTGCTCAGTGGCGACCAGCAACAACGTGCAAATAAATGGAGTGAGTGAATGTCATTGAAATAATCTTGTCATTCAGTGTATGTTCCATGTATACTCAATGTTAGTATTGTTGGAGAACTTGTGATTTGATGTATGTACATGTATGCACGATGTTGTCATCCAAATTTCCCCATGGGGATTAATAAAGTTGTTATTTATTTTATATATTTATTAAATTCCTGTTCTCTGCATGTTAGACGAAGAGCCTGACCATTACATCACTGTTGCCCATAAGTTTATTAAGTACAATACAACTTAAGAAGTTGGCAGATGGCAATACCCAAGCACTAATAGTATGTTTATAAATACGTTTAATTTTTATACATTGGCAAAATCTGGCGGTGAGTGGGCTAGAGGCACAGTAAGGTTTAACTGCTTAAGGTTGAGACTGACTTATTTCTAATAATAATAATAATAATAATGGCATTTGTTTAGCGCCTACTCTTAAAAAATTCAAGCTCAAGGCGCTTCACAGAAGAGTAAAATAATTCATAGACTTAAATGACATGGACAATTGTAGAATTACAAAATAAGTTCTTCTAAAGATTAAATGTCACAATCACTAAAACTCATACATGATACAAATCAATCATGCTCTAAAAACTCATGCAAGACATTTTGAACATACAAAAGTTGTGAACTCACCCTTCTTTGAGCACTATGGGAGCTTCAATATTCTTAAAGTGCAGCCCAGAACTTGACGAGATGATATCCAAGAACTGCAATGGAGAAACCCAATGTTTCAGACCTGACACACAGATTATGATCAACTTCTTAAGGCAATGCCGAATTTGTCGTCAGAGACCAATAAGCGTTCTGATTCTGATTCAATCTTGAAATCTTTACTTCCAACAAATCCTACTTCAAAGACAAAAGCACACCATAAATGTTTTAGTTGAGGTCTATCGACTCTATCTGTTAATTTCAGCACTAGGAAATAAATAAAAAAAAATAAAAACGCACAGATAAAAGATGAAGGGGCAGACCACACGAGAGCTCCCTGCCAGAGCACACCATAAAAGTAATAAAAGTCCCATTCCTGTAACAAATAATAATACATAGACACTGGTTGGGATTCGAACCCGCAACCTTCCGATTACGTGTCTGGCAGCCTAACCATTAGACTACCGATGCCACAAATGAAATGAAAAATCAATTCCGATTTCAGAACAAACCCTGAGGATGCCCATACCTAAATTCTTATTTGAGTTGAAAAATAAAGATAGAGATGAAAAATGTTTTTTTTCTTCAGAATTTTTTAGTTCTGAGTTTATATTTAGTTTGGTTCTAGTTCTGCAGCAACATTGACACTGTACCATAATTTCAGTGTTAGGAATGGATTAGGACAATAGTAACAAATAGACAGATGTAAAAGAAATAGAGGGAGCAGACCACACCAGAGCGCCCGCCAGCCATCCACATGACAAGTTTAGAGAATTACAGCAACAAGGTCATGCCACTCACCATCCTGATGTCGTTCTGCGCTGACTGAGGGAACATGTCAAATAGAGGCACCATGTACTCCTCTTTGATCGTCACGCTCACCTGGGGACACAGCAAACAGATCAAGGTAAATGCAATTCTCCACAAGGAACCCCATTACTCTACAGGATGGAGGAATTAATTGTTAAGCATATTGGAGAACATCAACACCGTAAGGTCATTCATGAGGCCAGACCTCCGAATTTTAAGTCCATCTCCAATAGAATGGGGTCGGAGCCCTGAAAACTCCGAAAAAATTCCATTGAACCTCCCTGGATTTGAACCCGAGACCTCATCTGTAGGCGGGTGCACTAATGCTAGGCCATTGACGCCCCCCCCCCCTCCCATAATCCTTGCACAGTAAACTAATGATAAGATAAGAAAAGATGAGTTTCATTGTTCATACACAGCACATTTCCTTGGTTCACATCATTCAAAGCGCAATGTACAGTTGAACCTGCTCAAGCGACCTTCTGTACAAGACAACCACTTGCACAAACGACCACTTGGTATCGACTCCCAAATTAAATTTGTTCTATACATCATCCCTCTCTAAGACGACCACCTGTCTACAACGACCACTTTCTTCTCGACACTGGGTGGTCGTCTTAGACAGGTTTGACTGTACATTCAGATTTTAGTCTTCTACAAGGGTAAAAACCTCCCCAACAACACGACCTACAAAAGAATCCACTCACGGACTTGGAGCTGACCAAATAGAGCAGTCAACAACAAAACAACAACTACTACAACAACAACCACATCACCAACAAGACACTCACAGACTTAGAGCTGACCAGATTGACCAGTCAACAACAACTACAACAACAACATCAACACCACAAACGAGAGAATCCACTCACAGACTTGGAGCTGACCAGATTGACCAGTCCCGAGACACACTTGGAGACCAGGGTCAGGGCACGCTGGACACTCGGCTCCTGGGGGAAGAAACAGTCAGGGGAATCAATTCCTACGTCTTTTGAGGAAACTAACACAGCCAGAAAAAAAGTTGTTTGTTAAATTATTTTATATGATCTTTACAAAAAAAGTTAGCTTAAAGTTAGTTGTTTATAGGGGCGCCAGCATCTTTGGCAGTTTTCAGTGATGATTATGAGAAATTCTAAAAAAGGAGGAAATTTTTCGCAGTCGTCGGACATGTTGACCGAAGCGCATCCCCGCCCCCTTTAAAAAACAAACAACAACCCCATTAACACATATTAATAATGATTGAATGAAAGAAAAGGTGACTTACTTGGAGTAAATGTGAAGGCAATGAGTCATATTTGTCTTTAATCCTACCACATATTTCTTTTACATGATTATAATACAATAATCCTGATCTAAATGTACATAGATATATACAAGCCGCATCCAAAAATCTAATTAATAAGTATAAAGCGAACAGAATGTGACATACTCTGGGTGAGAATTCAATATCACTGAATCACGACAAAGTGCACAACATTTGCAACCGCCTTTCATGGGAACCGCAAAATTCTGACTAGATCATAGAAGCGCTTCCCATATCTGCGCTTTAGTCACTAGAGTTTTAAAGTGCCCCTAAATTGACCTCACACGCGTGGGTAATTAACTAGATCCCCTTGGGATTAGCCGCGACCAACAACAGTATGGGTAGGGATGCCCACCTCCATATCTGCGTAACTTTGATTCCGGTCTTTCCGTATTTCTGTTAAAACCACTGACGCATGGAAAGCCTCGCGTTTCGATTCCCATCATGTTATCAACTAAAGGGGCCTCACGCAGTGCATTCGCTTTGAACACGCGCACGACTCAGCAGGGGGTGATGAGAGGTCAGTGAGAGGGAAGCGAGACGAAGACAGAACAGATGCAATAGTTAGTATTAGATTCATCCATGCCACTGCACCGATTTCTCAGTCTTTCTTATGGTGGTTTGTAATATAAAAATATCTTTAAAATAGATATCGGTATGTGAGTGAATCTCTCCATATTTCCAATTCATCTGAAAGAATAGTGTTTTTGTAAGAACAGTTTAAATAAATAATATTTAGACCGTAATATAGCAGAAACCCGACAAGAGCTTCAATCCATCTTGCGTATGAGTAACTTGACCCTGGTGACCTCTGACCTCTGACAGGTCCTTGCCGAGGGCCGAGATACGAGGAAAAGTTCGCGCATTCAAAGACAGACAGAGAGAGAGAGAGTGAAAGAAAGAGAGAGAGAGAGAAAGGGAGAGAAAGAGAGAGAGAGAGAGAGAGAGAGAGATCTTCCGGAATTCCGGCCTATTCGTTAATCGACAGATTCGCGGAGAAAAAAAATGATTTTCTCGGACTTTCCACGGATCGCTGGTCGGCCACGACCAGCTGAGTGAGGGAGGAAAAGCAGAGGAAACCGAGGAATTTTTCATCTGAGAGTGAAACAGAGGATTTCCGCGGATCCGCGGAAGATAATCATCACTGTCAAAATAACAAGGCAGTTTTTTATTTAATGAAAAACCACCGCATAAAATCAGAAATCATATATTTGAAAAATCATAAGAAACATTTTCCCCAGGTATATTTCATTATATGACTGAAGAAAAGAATCAAATTTCTGTGTGATACTTCGTCTCCCATCAATTTATCTTGACAAGTTTGTCTAATATCAATAATTTTAAAAAGTTGCATAATTAATTACCAGCGTGCCTACAATAACATCTTATCATCATTGTAATTCTATAAGTACATAAGTCTGAATTTGAAAAAAAAATGTTTAAACCATTGTCTTCAATTGGCAGCTCTCTAACACTCACACTAATTGATGAACCATTAACCACAGGAAATTCTCAATTCTGAATTTTTTCAACTTAATAAATCATTGGCAAGATATTTTCAAAATCGGTTTTGAGACAGATTTCAGCATTTAGGGAAGCATCAATAACAAGTCAGTAAGTTTACAGTTATCTATTTATAGAGGCACCAGCTTCTTCGGCTGTTTTAGCCTCTCACAATGTCAAGTATAAGGAAAAAATACTCCAACAGATACATGCACCCATTTGTGCTTATATAGGAAGCATGTGGACAGTCATGCAGAACATATCGTCGCCTATCACACATAAGGGCGTATTCCAGATTTTGACGGTTTTGAGCTGTTACCACCAGCAGATAGCGCTCTCTCAGATCTATGTTCACACGAAACAGCGTATCCCTTGCTTTAAAATAAGAGTACTAGCATAAAAATTTCTAAGGACAAGGGGAGACGATGAAGCAAAGAAGGTCTAAAAATCTTTAAAATTGTTCTCCTGAAAAAGTAAGAAAACAGGGATACGCCCCTTCATGTGATAGGCGACGAATGCATATGCTCACACAAATTTGGCTGCATAAACATAAGTATATTGTGTCTCAGGTTTTCTTTGCATCCTACTTTCTTTCCCTCCACATGGGTTTTTGGCTGATAATTTAAATTTGCAAACCGAGTCACTCAGACTCACACACATTTCCAGATTTCGCGGTACCTACATTGAAACATTCTTCACAAATCACAAAATTGCAAATTTCAGTCGCGTACAAAAAATATCTGGCACATAGTTTTCATGCAGACGCAAAATATATACACATGCAGGGATTGGGGGGAGGTGGGTAACCTTCCTACAAATGTTATGTTCCCAAGAGTGTTTGGAGAGTATGAAAACTAGTCTACGCAAGAAAAAAAGTATATCTTGTCAATAAATAGCCGTCAACAAGTCCAAAAAGTCACCTGTTTCATTAAATGGTTAATGATAGACAGTAAAATACATAGAGCCTGCTTTGTGGGTAAATGCCCTGTCTGAACATGATCACTATAGTAAGGGCAAACAGTCAGTGGATTCTCTGAACTTAGATCTCAAAGTTTAGACCATTGGTGGCTCTCTGTATTTGTTTTTTATCACTCATTTTTATACACCATGCCCCAAATAAAGACACATAGTCAAAACAGTAAGTAGGCTTTTTCTACAAGTCATACTATAGAAGTCTTTGGTTTGGTTTGGTTTTGGCTTAACGTCCCTTGCAACACTGTAAGGTCATTTCAAGGGACGGGCGACTTCGACCCTGCCTGTCAGGGCCAACCTGGGTTGAGAGGGACCTTGTCCCAGCAGAAAAACGGAGATATACTCAATAAAACAAACTGCCCCACATGGGCCTCGAACTCAAGTCCTCTGCATGATAGGCGAAGCGCCGAACCATTACATCACAGACCCCAGTTATAGAGCCCTATATCACATAGTCTATATCACGTAGTGTCTATATCATATATTCAAAAGTTTGCCTCTACTCTTAATGCAGTAGAAAAAAATTGCACTGGTTACCCTGATCGTCATCAAACTTCTCCAGAATCTGAAACAAGAGCTCGTGACAATCCATCTCCACCAGGACTTCCGCCATGTTGCTGTACTGGTCTCTCTTCTCGCCTTCCACGCCGCGCTCGGCCAGGATCTGCATGGACACAATTGCCTGGAGGACAGATAAGGAAATAAAGAGTAAACTGAATAATCAAAGTTTAGTATAGATAGTTAGATAAAGAGCAAACTGAATAACCAAAGTTTAATATAGATAGTTCAATAAAGAGCTAACTGAATAACCAAAGTGGAAAAGGGACAGACAGATTCAATAGTACATGTACATCAAAATCAATTTCTGTTTCACCCACATAGCAAAACTGACAGATTTTAAAGCATATCAAAATTTGTTCCTGTTTCACTCACAAAGTTAAACCTATCTCTAAAATATTCTAGTGTCCTTTACTATTTTCATGTTATCAAAAAGCTTTATCTAAATCTCAAAGAGCAACTAAAAGTATTTGATTTGGTTTTTGGTTTTACCGCCCTGTAAAGTCATCCTGTCTGGGCCAGCCTGGGCTGAGAGTGACAAAATCTCCCAGCAGAGATACTCATCCACCATAGGGATTGAAATCACATCCTCTGCACAATAGGCAAAGATCCTAACCATTACACCACAGATGCCAGTCATCATAAAGTAAAAACTATACAGCTAGAAGCTTAAGCTCAACAGCATAGATCCTACCTCTTTCTTTGTTTATTTTTTTGGTTAGGGTTTTAGGGCTCCATTGACTCTATAAGGTCATTCTGGCGCCCAGAACCATTCCAAAGTATTTTTGGGTAGGGATTAATTTGGAATTTTGCCCGAGCGGCGGCCTAATAGGCCTATTCTTTTCGATTTTCGACCACCAAGGGATCATTAACATGCGCAATATACACACAGGGCCTCCGAAGTTTTTCGCCCTTATCAGAGAAGACTAGGTGTTTTGATCTTAGCTACCCTAAGATCAGGGGTGTGGTTGAAAGAGAAGGAGTAGACAAGGAAGAGAGGCGACAAGAGTAGCGGGGATTTGGAGGAGACAAAGGAGAGAGTGAGAGGAAGAGTCACAAAATTAGTTGAAAGAGTAGACAAGGCATAGAAAGAGAAGAAGAGGAGGAAGAAGAAGAAATTTATTGGGGATAACATCTCCGTCTGGAGATCAAACCCACGACCAATGGCATGAGAATATTGAGATGCAGACACCACTAACCTCTAGACCATTAGAGCTTCTCTTACCTCTTTCTGTATGAGCAGTGAGTCTGGGTAGTTCCTCATGGTGGACCGTATGATCTGGGCCAGCTCCTGACACATGACAGTTGACTGCACCAAGCTCCACTCGGCCAAGATCTGAATCGCCATCAGTCCCTTTTTCTGGATATCTGTGGATGGATAGTTGACAGAATGTGGGTCCAAAATTTTACGGAAACATGTCAAAATAAGCCAAACTAGATTTTTTTCTATTTTTTAATGGAGGTTCTACAGCATGTGCAACATTGCCAAATTATTTAAGGACCAAAAAGTACATTAGGAACTAACTAACACATAGAACAAGTATAAGCGACAATCCAATTCAGAATTCTTACTACACACTCAGATGTGTAAAGGAAGAAGAAAACTTCAAGGAAAAATTTTCGGACCGGCTGAAGAAATGAGATATTTTTGGATTTTCGTCATAGACATTTATAAATCAAACTAGGGTGTTCCTTAAGCCCTTTCACTTGGGGAAAAAAAAAGCCTCACTGTATTTGTTAAAATGCTGTAAAGACTTGAAGAAGGAGGATCAGAAAAGAACAGTAGAACGAAAATTTGAAGTAAAAATTTTACAACAAAAAGGGAGCCAAACTCTTTGGTAACCAATCTGAGAAACACAAGTTTTCTCATTCCTTTAATGAGTAAAATGATAAAGACAAACGTTCAACATGAGGAAAATAACAATAGCTGAGGACCAATCCTTTTCATTTCTATATTGAGTTTCCCTAATGATCTCACTTGGCAGACCGGCACTGTGGTGTAATGGGTAGGCTCTTCGCCTGTCATGCTGAAGACCCCGGTTCGATCCCGAGCACGGGCGATCTGGGTTTTTTTCTGCTCGCAAGGTAGAAGTAGCCCGTCTCTTAAATGACCTTACAGTGTTGCACGGGACGTAAAACTGGAAACCAAACCAATTAGTTGGTAGATGGCAAGAAGTAGCTCATTTTATCACTTTGCTTCGCAATGTTGGCTAAAACAGCCAAAGGAGCTGGTGCCTCTATAAATAAATAACTTTAAACTAAGCTTCACAATAATAGCTATTCTATACGCCAAATACTTCAAAGCAATATCTTACTAGCAACTTGACATGAACATTTCTGCTTGATTGAGATGGGAATAGAACAATACATTCCCTTTCTTCATCTGAAGTATTCCTACAATGCTCATATCTTCTACCAACTCTCATAGAGGTGAAAATACGAGTCCACACAGAGTAGGAGAAATTAAAGATCAAATTCTATTTTTATTTTTTTTAAATTCTGGAAAAAAGTGGACATTCAAAACAAGTCAGTCAACAACAGCAGTAAGCGTTTTGAAAAAGTTACAGAAATTAAAACATTATATTGACAGGATGCTGCACTTACTTTCATTGAATGTGAACCGCTTCAAACATTTGATGATCTTGTCAATAGCACCATTAGAGTGGAGAATTTCTGAACCATTTGCTGGACACAAATAAGAGGGCAATTAAGAAATAATATCAATAAATATCTGGGTGTAAAGAAATGCATGTATATTCATTAAACACAAAACTCAAGATCATATCATGTCGAGTCAACTATGTTAGGAAGCAAAGCTGTCAAAGACTCATAGAGGTTTGGACCCCTAAGTGGAATTTCATGCCCAAACACTAAATGCTTCATGGCAACAATAATTATTTTTCTAAAAAAAGAATCACTATTTTTAAAAACCTTCAAACAATTGACTACTCTAATTTAGAAAACAAAAATCTCAAAAAGACACTTTCAAACAAAGGTATCTACGCTTCTGCGTCACAACAATTGTACATTCCATCAAAATACAATAAAGTGCATGAGATTTTGTCATCTCAAAATGTCATATACACATCTATCCCAAGTGCCTTGAAATTCAAGATCATGTAGTAATGATTGTAAAGCACATAGAGCTTACTTTCGAGTGGGGAAATACGCTATATAAATGTAATCTTTTATTACCTGCACCCCCCAACACTGCCAGAGCCTCTATAGCTGCCTCCTGCAGGATCTCATCCCCAGGGAAATTCTCCATAGCCTCCAGGACACGACTGTGTACGTGGAGGACATAGCACTGGTGACGAACCATGTCTGGAAGAAAAACACAGCACTACTTGGTTGGCAACTGCACGCTAAATATCTGTGTAAAATGAAGGGAGGGAGGGGGGG
>JAUKPP010024876.1:5309-17545 GCA_032273245.1 Phyllaplysia taylori | reverse complement strand
ACCACAGTGTCAGTCCAAAAACTGAACTACAGTTAGGGTGTTACAAAAGATGTAAGACCAAAGACAAATGATATACAGGTTTACTCCTGAGGTGAATATGATGTTGAGTTCTCAGAAACTTCAAGGGTACAAAGTTCTCTGGTGTCTGTAACTGTAGTATAATGGGTACACTCTTCTCTGACCACACAGAGGACAGGAGTTTGATTCCCACATTGAACATACAGTCGAACCTGTCCAAGACGGAATCCGAAGGGCGGGAGGAAAAGTGTCCATCTTACACAGGTTCCGTCTTCGACAGGGAACTTGAGAGGGGAGGCTGGGTGTGTGTGTGTGGTGGTGGTGGTGGGGGGGGGGGGGGGGGGGGGGTGGTTTGGTTTTAAAACGGTCGCCTTAGCTATATGACATGTGTCAATCATTCCCACTAATCGCCATTGCTGCTTGTGGCTGGTCAAACTTACTGTTCGGCCAATTAAAAAACAGTATATCGTAACACTTCTTCGTTGCCGCCTCAAACCCCACCCATCGATGTTATACGACTTTTAACTAATGCCATTTGCTCTATGGCAGCCTCTCCTGTCAATGTAATAATGGTAAATCAACCAATGCCTTTCACCCATTTCGCCGCACTAATTCTAGAACATAGCCAGAAGCCTTTTAACTTTTTGTAACATGTCGTAATAAGTGAAAAAGGAACCCATAACTAGTGTGCACCTGTAATGGCGGTCCAGGGAAACTTTTTCCTCGACTGGTCGTGAGATCATAGCGGCGGGCAGTGGTAGAATTTCACATCTCTGGTCAGCCGAGGAAATGTCTCGGTCGGCACGCCTCTTGGAACTTTGAAGACAGGCTGCTGTCAGATCTCACACCTCCTACCATAGTAACCACCCGTAATGCTCATGGCTCCCCACCCACCCCACCCCACCAGACCATACCCTTGCTATTCCTTCCTTGCCTAGCGGTTGGGGTAAAGATTTGAGCTAGTAGAAACAAACTTTGGGGGAGTTTGGATTCGGATCAGGTATTAACTGGCAACGCTCTTTCCGTCATGGACAAATAAGAACTCTTTGAGGGAAAGGAAAATGCTTTCCGTTTCCGCGTTGGACAGGTTTCCGTTTTATGCAGGTGATTTTAGAGGAATTTATCAAGAGGGGAGAGGGGAGATTCCGTTAAGAGAGGTTCCGTTTTATACAGGTTTCCGTTTTGGCAGGTTTGACTATACATCTCTGTCTATCAGCTGGGGTGTTGTATCCCTCTCAGCCCTGGTTGGCCCTCACAAGCAGGGTTGAAGTGGCCGTCTCTAAAGTGACTTTAGAGTGTTACAAAGGGTTTACAACTGAACACTAAGTTCTGCCCAGAGAAACCTTGAACGTCTATTCTATAAATCCCACAGAGGTCACTGATGGCATTATTTCTGCTGTGAAGAACAGAAAAGACCTAATAGCACAGAGTTGCTAATTCTCACAATTTTATTGTGAGACTCAGGAATTTTATTATAGTCTCCCATTCTGAAGAAAGAGTTTGAATGCTCATGACTCTTTTTTATTAGTCGTGGTGGTATGTTCCAAGACATTAATGACCGTTTTCTTGGGATGGGATGGTAGCAATCATTGCTGCTTGACTTTTAAGAGGGACATCTTAGTCGTAAATTTAAGTAACCAGCTGAATTGCTTGGCATCATCAATTTGTCCAGTAGATCATTACAATACTCCTTAGTTATTTCAGAAACAATAGTAGGTGGCGAGACATGGAGATAGAATTTTTTCTTTTTGCAGCGATTCATGTCTCACTAAATAGAGTTGAATTCTACTAAAGAAAATATTGAAATCTCATGAAAATTTCTTTTTCCAGATTGGCAATTCTACCTACGAGGAAAATTACAAGCAGCTTCACTTCTACTCTGTATAGATGTAAGTTATCACTTTGAACAATTATTTTGTATTGAAGGTTGTATTTAGTTTAGTTTGCACTCGATAGCAAGGGCTGTTTGAAACAATCACATTAAGACCTTAAATTTAAGGGAGCAATGTCGCAATGTCAATGTACACTGATGATTGTAAATAATTTCAGGCCTTGAGAAAGCGGGATATCTGTTGCCATTCTAGATTGTCCAGTTTTTCACACCCCACTATCACGGTCTCGGGTGTAACGGTTAGGTTCTTTGCCCATCATGTAGGAGAGCCAAGTTCAATCCCTTGTGTGGACAATCTGTGTATTTTCTACTGGGATTCGGCCCGGGTTGGCCCTGACAGGCAGGGTCAAAGTAGCCTGTCTCTCTAAATAAACTTACAGTGTTGCAAGGGATGTAAAACTAGAAACGAAACTAATCACACCTTACTACTAGGCAGAAGGGCTCTAGTGACTAGGCTAAATTGGCTCAACACGGTTTCTCACTTGGGATTTGAGATCACAGGGCATCATGAAATTTGGAGGACAAGAGATAATGTATGATTGAAATAATTCAGCGCTACTTCTACAACATCTTTTTATTGTCTTTTAAGACAATCGCCTGTCATCTCAAGTTTACTTATACCCATTACTTTCTCAGATAGAGTTTATGCTGAATTGACTCTGGAGATGAGAAAAGAAAAATGCAGGTTTACGCCCGTCCTTGACCAAGTCTGCTTATTTTTTTTCTGATTGATATGTTGTATTTCTTTCATTTTCATACAGTGTGTAAGTGTTTGAGGAACATGGCAAAGACAGAACTTCGGCGCAGACATAGAGGTGCCCTGAATCCTCTTACCAAGGATGATGACGACAATGATCCTAACTGGCCTTATGCTCATGGAAGGATGGACCCCTATGCTAAAGCTATTGGAATTGCAGTGCTTGTCATCACTACGACCCTGATTTGTTACTACCGCTATCAACAGTATCTTCGTGACATAGTCATCTCCCCTCTTGACTCACCATTCATCATCAATGACAACAACTCTCTACCCAGTGTGAATCCAGACAGATTCTGGGGAACTTACAGGTTAAGCACCTTAAATAGATAACATTACTGGTTTGGTTTGGTTTTGGCTTAACCTCCCTTGCAACTGTAAGGTCATTTAAGGGACGGGCTGCTTTGATCCTGCGCCTGTCATTGCCAACCCGGACTGAGAGGGACATTGTCCCAGCACAAAAACAGAGATATACTCAATCAAACAAACTACTTCAGGCGAGCCTTGAACTCACGTCCTCTGCATGATAGGCAAAGCGCCTAGCAATTACACCGCAGACACCTTTGATAACATTGTTTTGAAAATCTTTGAAGCTTCTAATGATAATGCCTTTGTTTTCAGCAGTTTGTTTTCATGCTGTCCACATTGTTGACAACGATTTAGGGACCCAGGTGTCACAATAGGAGAGATGGCTTCGAAGCAGAGTTCCACAACATTGCAGCCAATTTCAATTGAATAGATCAGGGCCTTCATTGCTAAGTATATGTTCACACATGATTTTTATTCACTTTAAAGATCAGGGCCCTCTATGCTAACACTTAATATGTGATTGTTATTAATTTTTGTCTGTCAGACAAGAAGAAACAGAGGGATTTAGGCCTACATCAGATTTCTGCCATCCCTCCACTTTCGCTGTCTGTGGCCTTATTTTTATGCCAAAAAGTAGATATTTTGTAATTAATTTATTTCAGTCAAGATTTTACTCTATCATACTTTCCTTCTTTTCCAGGCCTCATGCTTACTTTGGAATGAAAACTCGCAGTAAGAAGTCGTCAGTGTTTGGGTTGATGTGGATGACACAGCTAACCAATCAAATGCCTCCTCCTTTGCGACACTGGTGCAATCAGGGTGATGAACTTGAAGGCTATGTGTGGAAAATGCATGATGGTCGTGGCTTTGGAAGCCAGGAAATTCAGGAGAAAATGTACACAGTTGAAACAGATTTTATCAAGCGTCCAGGTGGGCAGAATGGAGGAGACTGGTCTGCAAGAATTAAGTTCATTCCAAAAGTGAGTTGTTTAGCTTTTTGTTACAGACAATTCTACATGCACTACTTTAATTGTAGCATCGCTGTCTCCTGCGACAAATACTGTCTGGATGTGATTCGAGTTGGACGTGAGAATATTGGCGAGTGGCTTAAAAATATATTTTAAAAATTGATAATACACCTAGAATTACAATATATTATTTCAGCAATTAGCAGATTTTCAGCTTTAGTGATAAACTCCCTGTTCTGTCACAGATTAGCCTCACTATGGGGCAATTAATCCAACATTAAGGAATCTCTATCCTTGCTAGTGGATGTAAACACATCAACATCTCGTGGAAGATGGTTGTAAACCCTAGAGAAATTACAACAATTCAATAGGGGATGTTTCTTAAATGTACAGTGTTTTTTTTATATTGATTGATTTTAAATTGTAATAACTTTATAACGGGAAGAGATAAAAGCAAACGGTTTTCTGCACATTATTCACTGCCCATTTAAGTTTTGTCTGGGCTATTTAATAACATTATGTTGATGGAGAATTCATTTCAAAAGGGAGTTAGCGGAACAAGGCCATTTTAGGGCATGGCCTCAAAACAGCACACTGGTATTCCAAAGTGTAAGGCTGCCAGGAACCATCATAGGACAATAAAAAGTTGGTTAAAACTGTTTTTCCAAAAGGAATTTTGTCCACCAAGCTCTGGCTTCATGTCTTACGAAAAAGAAATATGTGTTTTATTGTTTGAAGTTAGAAAGCGATGGATGGATGTTTCTGGGAGAGTCAAATTAATTAAATTTTTTCTTAATTGATCGAGCGCAATGCAATTCCCAAATCCAGACCTATCTTTTTTATTGTAGCAATTCATATGATCAGTTTCTACCAAATTTTTATTCTTAGGTCTTGTTGAGTTTTGGATTGTGCTATTCTTGCTGTGCTCAATTGGAATTTTCTCAGAACCATAGTCGCACGGTCTGCTTTTTGAACACACAAGACGCACGTGGTAAATGCAAGATTAGCATAATTTCTGAGCGCTAAAAATCAGGGTCTGTTTGCGCAAACTGGCGCTGTCGCGCAGTTTGCTCTCGAAATCGGTTTATTTTCGCACCAGTAAAGCTTGTACATTTTCTCTTGCTGTTGGTGAACAAATTATTGATTTGTTTGGAATCCACTTATATGTGATTAAAATATCATTGGAATTGGGGTCACCTATTATCAAAAAGAAAATTAACAAGACAATGGCGGTCAACATTTGCTGGCTTTCAGAGCTGCAATTGTTATATTAAACAAGGTTCTTGAATATGATTTACCACCACAAAATATGTTTATAAATTGATGTAGACTGTGTTAGAGCACAAAAGGCATTCATGGTTAAAATTGTCTGACACTCAGAAAAACAATGCTAACTCTGTTTCTCTTGTTTTGATGAGTGTCTAATCTCATGGAGTTGCAACACTTTTACACTTTTGTCTTATATTTGTGAATTCACTAGGAATCGGAGAAAAAAAATTCTTTACTGTCATCATAGTAATTTGTGCTATGAAGTTTTAGCAACTATCTTTCAAGAACTAAGCTGCATTTAAAACATTTTAACTACAATGGGAGGTAAAATTTATGTAGAAGACTTAGAATCTTGACATTTGCATTTGTTACTCTGTAAATTACTTCCTGTGACATTTTGTTGTCTGTTTACCGGCAAAATTGAATGCTTTGCATAAGAAAATAAAATAATTGTCACAAATTTATCTCTTCGCCAGAATGCCAATGTTCCCGTCGTGGTTTCCAGTTTCTTCTATGCAGCACTGGATGGAAACAACGGAAATCTGGAGGCTATGTTTTCAAAGGTTCCAATCCTATTTTTTGTTTTGGTTGATTTGATACCCGTTGCAGCACTGTAAGGTCATTTATGACGAGGGAGGATTTCACCATCCTTCCCTATATGAAAAGGGGTTGGAGTCCTAGAAAAAAGAAAAAAAAAATTTGGTAAAGTCATTCCAGATTCGAACCCCGGAGCATTGCATTGAATGCAAGATGGGCTGTTTCTTACAATGTTCGGTTCTTGGAATTCATAGACAAGAGGTTTTAATTTTTATGGCATCTCTTCTTGACCCCATTCATCTCCTAGCGCTTGGGTAAAGATTTGAGCAAGTAGGAACAAACTTTTGGGGAGTTTTGGCTCGGATCGGGGATGAACTGGCAAAACAATTTCCGTCATGGACAGCTCTGAAATCCCTGAGGAAAAGGAAAGTGTTATCCTTTTCCACATTAGACAGATTCCGTTTTAGACAGGTAATTGTAGAGGAAATTATCAGAGGAGAGGGGGGGGGGGGGGCAGAAAGATTCCGTTAAGAGAGGTTTCCTTCTTGGCAGGTTGGACTGTTTGGTTTGGTTTTGGTTTAACGTCCCTTGCTACACTGTTAGGTCATTTAATGGAAGGGCTACTTCGACCCTGCCTGTCAGGGCCAAACTGGGCTGAGAGGGACATTGTCCCAGCAGAAAAATGGAAATATACACAACCAAACAAACTGCCCCACGTAGGTCTCGAACTCACGTCCTCTTCGTGATAGGTGAAGCGCCTAACCATGACTCCGCAGCGTTGGTGTTTGGACTGTATATTTTAAGTGATGGTTATCATGAAAATAACCATGATGGCGAAGATTTCTGCATAAATTACACTGTGCCCTGAATTTAATTTTAAATAGACCATGATGTGTAGAAAGTCTGCTTTCAATCTGGAATATTTACTATATATATCTGCAGTCGTAATTATAATCTTTTTCATTTATGCAGGGAAAGCTGAACTCTGTTCAAGGCTCTCACGAAGATCTTGGAGGCTTCAAGCTGGAGTTCCCTAGTGCAAGCAGCACCACGGAGGCCCAGCGGGAGAGCTACCTGGTCACCCACGTCAAACAGCTAGACCAGCTGACCGATGTCTTGACCAACAATCTCAAAGTTGAGGCCTGGGACAAGGCTCGCACTGTTCCCTATTTCACCCTGGCTGGCCGCAGAGTGCCACGAGACGCCCCGAGCTCAAATTTTGTCGTGAAGCAAGTGACAACGCAACTTCCCTTCACCATGGAGATTGCTTTTGAGTCTGAGAGTTTTACCGATAGAGATGCTCGGCTGGCAGGAGACTTGTTCACTTCTGAGTTGGCCGCTAAAGCAAAAGGTTTCGATGAAAAGTTTGAGAAAACATTTCAGCTGAAACAGAAAGGTTACAAAGAGCGGGAGATTGCCTTCGCCAAGGCAGCCCTGAGCAACATGCTGGGTGGTATTGGCTATTTCTATGGCTCCTCGCTGGTCCAGTCTAAGTATAACAAGGTACCAGTCGACTACTGGCAAGCCCCATTGTACTCTGCTGTGCCCTCTCGACCATTTTTCCCACGTGGCTTTCTGTGGGATGAAGGATTCCACAATCTGCTCATCAGCATGTGGGACCCAGAAATCTCCAAAGACATCATTGGCCATTGGATGGACTTGATGAACATAGAGGGCTGGATCCCCCGAGAGCAAATCTTGGGTGTCGAGGCAAGAGCTAAGGTACCCGCTGAGTTTGTTGTACAGAGAAACACCAATGCTAATCCTCCCACGTTTTTCCTGCCCTTGAAAAGTTTGATCAAATCAATGATTCAGAGTTCCAGTCCAGCTGACAAAGCCTATCTCAATGCTCTATACCCCCGTCTCAAGACCTGGTTTAACTATTATAACAACAGCCAGACAGGCAAGTTGCCCTTTACATATCGCTGGCACGGCCGAGACCCAACGCTGGTCAAACAGTTGAACCCTTTGACCTTGACTTCTGGACTGGATGACTACCCTCGAGCCTCGCACCCGACAGACGAGGAGAGGCACGTTGATCTTCGCTGCTGGATGGCTCTAGCATCGGGTGTCATGGCTGACATAGCACGCTCTCTAGGGCAGGACTGGCAGGTGTATGAGGAGACGCACAAGCTCCTGTCTGACAACAAACTCCTCGATCAACTACATTGGTCCACTAAAGGCTTACAGTACAGTGACTACGGTCTACACACTGATAGAGGTTTGAAATATTTTCATATTGTAAATACAGGGTAATAGATTTTTAAAAATGCCATCTGAAAATTGTAATAAACTTCAGTTTAGAGATTTCAAGAATTTCAGAGGAAAAATATGATCTATGTTCAAAACTACATTGGGATTTCTTTAAGCAAATTAAATCTAGCCTTTCCACACAAGTTTATGATGCAAAAAAGAAAGAAAGCTTTATACAAATGTTGAGACTGAATATCTTTTGGTTTCTATATACAACTCCTAAAATGGTAAATATCCAGTCGCTAATTAGTAATGTTTACTCATCGTCTATGTTAATTAATTTGAAAGTTCAGGTGATTCACAGTGTTCATCGCCTCATGAGCCAAATTTGTTGAAACACAAAGATGTGATGCTTTTGTTGTTAGCTAAGGTTATGTAGCTCGTGATGTCAATTTCTTCCATATTTTGAGAAGAAATGTTCATATACATGTATCAAGAACTTAGCATTGTTTTTTCCTTTCTCCAAATTTTGCGAGGTGAATATGACTTTGTCTCAATAACAGTAGTGCAAACATCCCTCTTTAGACTAAAAAAAAGGAGATGGGGACAAGGTATCTAGCCTTTGTTCATTACTACACAATGTTTTCTTCCTGACAGCTAAGCTGGAAAAGCCCAAACCACCAGCCAACCTTCAGCCCGGCCAGCGTCCACCACACATGGACACAGACA
This sequence comes from Phyllaplysia taylori, assembly GCA_032273245.1. Classification (NCBI taxonomy): domain Eukaryota; kingdom Metazoa; phylum Mollusca; class Gastropoda; order Aplysiida; family Aplysiidae; genus Phyllaplysia; species Phyllaplysia taylori. Next base: position 8,874 of record JAUKPP010024876.1, on the reverse strand, counting down.
AGATTCGGGTGGTCCAGGTCGAGCCCACGGTAGGTTATGTCAATGCTTTGGGTTACGTCAGTCTCTTCCCATTTTTGCTCAGAATTGTGGATCCTGGATCACCCAAGCTGAACCAAATTCTGACGGATATTAAGAACCCGCAACGTTTGTGGACAGATTTTGGACTGCGGTCTCTCAGCCGTAGCTCAAAGTTTTACGGCCGCTTCAACTCTGAACACGATCCACCTTACTGGCGTGGGGCTGTGTGGATAAACATGAACTACCTGGCACTCTCTGCACTGCACCACTACAGCACTGTTCCCGGCCCATATCAGGCTGAGGCTCGGACAGTGTACAGCAGTCTACGCAGTAACATCGTGAGTAACATGCTGAAGGAGTATTACCGCACTGGCTACATCTGGGAGAACTACAACGACAAGACTGGGGAGGGCAAGGGCTCTCACCCATTCACTGGGTGGTCTGCACTCGTTGTCCTGATGATGGCAGAGAAATACTAGACTTGCTATGCATACATGTATACTGTCAAGCAAGGGCAGATTGACTTAACTGTCTCTCTAAAGTGTTTCACTTTTGTCAGTCTACCTTTGCAAGGCAATATGATATATGTGATTTATTAGGAAAAACCTTTGTTTCCCAAATACAGATACTTGTGTAAAAAAAAATTATTTTTTTTCAAAATCACAGACTTTCACATTTGCAAAAAATAAAATGACAATATATTATTATATGTCATAATTTTATGACATGTCTTTTGAATGAAAAAAAAACCCACTTGCCATGATTCACTGGACCTACTGAGGCTGCCTTACAAATGTTTTTCTGATATACTGTTGGGCTTAAAATAGCATTCATTTTCAAAGAGACAGGTGCAAATTTTTCGGTATTTCACTGGGTTAACTAATTTCCTACAATTTAGCAGATTCTAAAAAATCTTTTCCCCAAGGATGGTGAAAAAGGATTTTTTGAGAAAAACTGGCAAAAATATTTGAAGTCATCATAATATATTTCAAAAGTGCATGCTTATTTTGTCATTAGTATCATGTTTTAATGTAACAGATGTTCTAACCCTGGATTTTCTCAAATGGCATATCAATACACTCAGAAGTTTCCAAGATACTGGACTGCATGCACTAATGTATGTAATACATGGAATATGTTGTTAGCTCTTTGCAGTGCTTTGAACCTTTCTGCAAGTTAGCTTTGACTTTGATAGCAAGATGTATCAACAACGATTTCAAAACCCTTTTTTTTTTTCGTAAGTCAAAAATATTATTCTCTATTACTATTATTTTTGCGACCTGTGAAAATAGTTGAATTTTTAAAACAATGTATCCCCTCATTTTATATGCTAAGTCATGTTATAGAGACGAGTGCATAATGGCATATTATAGTATAATGTTTCATGTACAGTATGTATGTTGATTCGAGAACCCTAACCCATTTCACTGCAGCTGTTGCTGGCATATTGCAGTTGCTTTTCACTGTCGATTTTGACGTGTTTCACTACATGATGGTCTGTTGTCATAACACAGTGCCAGTATTTTCATGGATTTCTCTCTCTTTGTTAAAGATAGAAAGCATTTTAATTGGTGAAATGGTTAATGATAATGGCATGATGATGGTGCAAAAGGGCAGATTGTCCAACATAACCTTGTGCACAACTCATACCTTTTGCCACCACTTGGATATGGTCAAGACATGTCTGATTGTCAAAATGGATTTTAGTTGTTTATAACAACAATGCCTGCCCTTTTAGATTCTTCTTGAAGAAAAAAGCTGTACATGTTGAGAGAAACTTTTAGCAATTGTTTTGACGAGGATTTGATGTTATGAAGAGTATATATATGTGTTTTATGATTATTGAAAGAATAAGCAGTTCTTTCATTTTATTGCATTGTTGCAATGATCTGAGAAAGCTATAAATTTTGTGTAATTCAAAAGTATGTGGAGAGACAGTGTTATTGACCTTTAGTCTTGTTCTAAAGCTAGCTGCATGTTGGTCAACTCTCAGTACATGTATACATATAAAGTGATTAAGTTATGCTAATGTCATTTTATTGCAAGTGAGTTTTTCCACTTTACCCACATGGCTAGGGTCTCCACAGTTATGAGATTCCTCTCAGCCATGACTCTCTTTTGTTCTTTTCCTTTTGCTATGAAACAACAATGTGAGATCAGTAGTATCTAACAAAAGCAGTAACAATTAGTTTTCTCTAATTATGACATAGGATAAACGTGAAAGTGTTCAACAATTTGCTTCAAAAAGTAAAGTAGGATCAGATTTTTTTCCTCTCAGCTCTTTATTATCTCCTTTTTAGTATCAAAGGAAATGGTTTAGTGATTTTTAACATATTTTTTTCAGTCCCATTTTTGCCATTGATTTTAGTTGAACTTCTGAAATTTGATTCTTATTGCAAAATTGATTTTCATTTTAAAATCTTCATAAATCACTTCTCATGATTCAATGCTCTTAAATTTTGAAATACCATGTGTTCCTTTATATGTTTTTGACATGAGGTTGCAATTTATTTTGCTGGAAAACATATGGTCACTTTTTGTTACATCAGTAGCCATGTTGCTTTTACTTAATTTTGCTGTGTTAAGTTTATCATTATCATACATGCCTATGTTAAATGTATGCTGAGCCTGAGCTACTATCCATTCACATGTTGCATTATGAAAATTGAATTTGATTTGATATTATTCTTGCACTTTCATTCAATGAGTATTGATGTTGTGTTGACTTTAAAATCTATAGCTTTACAAAAAGCCTACAAGGTTCGTGTGTGTTGAAGGAGCCATTTCCATTCTTTCTCCCTGAAAGTAAAGCATTGACATACCCAAGTGTGACTAGGCTTTGCTCAAACTTGTGCTTGTGGCAATGTCTTTTTTGTTTTTGGCATCTTTCCTTATAACAGGTTTCCACCACATTTATGCCCATTTCCATTGGCTCCATGTTACTGAGCTCAATTTGCCTTCATGAAGAGAGTGATCAAATGTCAAATGTAAAAACCCATTGTGTTTTTGTCTTCATGGATGTCATATGATGTTAGTGATAACCATTGTGTCTCTGTGGTTAGAGCTCATTATTTTCTCTCTTAGTAATTATTTTCAAAGCTTGGGCAGGGATTTCTGATTTGTATGAATGAGTTCCAAATTGTTATCTAAATTTACCAGTGGAAGTCTGTTGATCTGTTCTGTCACAAAATAAATTTGCTGGTGCAAAATTATCACAATCCCATGCATATGAATATTTAGGGAAGAGAATGTTTCATAATTGTAGTATAATCTTTCCAAACCCTGAGTTCTTTCTTCATTGCTTATTTTGCATTTGTGTCAAATAAGATGGAATTAATGAAACGTTTTTTGTCTGATAAAGTCGTTCTGTTTTGTTTCTTTTTGTCATTATTTGCAGCAGATATCGTTGATGGCTATTATATCAATAGCTTTCTCTCTTACTAACGCTCTTCCCTTCCCTCTTTCTCTCTCTCTCTCTCTCTCTCTCTCACGCACCCCACCATCTGTCTCTCTCTTTCTCACGCATCTCACCATCTTTCTCTATCTC
>JAUKPP010024655.1:0-17551 GCA_032273245.1 Phyllaplysia taylori | reverse complement strand
GTAAATGCTAATTTAAGATTAACAATCAAGTAGAGCTATTTGGCACTTACCTTGAGACAGTGATCCTCTGAAGGTCTGAACTGAATGGAATAAGAGAACACATAATTATGAGCTGTGTAACTCAATACAGTTAAAAGGTTTTCAATAAATCGTGGTGTTTTATTTCATAGACTTTTGACAAAATAAGTTCAAAGCAACTTTCTGTAGCAGTCACCTGTGCTAATGGTCATTCAAGCTGCCCATCCAGAATTTTTCTAATGTTTGTATCCTTCCTATATGGAATGTCATCTTTGTGAAAATACAGCCACTCAACTCGGTCATGGTATTAGCAGGCAATTCTGTGGAGCTTGCTAAAAAAGTTTTCCTTTTCAAACACGAACCATGGCACAAAATGTAAGCCTAATCTATGAAAAAAAGCCTAGTTTTGTTTTGTTTTGGTCACCAGTTTTATGTCCCTTGCAACACATTAAAAGGTCATTTAAGCGAAGGGCTACTTCAACCCTGCTTATTTGGGCCAACCTGGGCTAGCGGCTGAGAGGGAAAAATCCCAGGAAAAAACAGAGATCATCTGAACATAAGATCAGGGTGGGGTTTATTGCCTGGTAAGACAATACCCAGACCTGTCAGTGGCCACCCACAAAATTGTCGGAAAATTTTGCCGGGCCGCACAGCCCAAAAGTTGAAAGTCAAATGTTGAATGCTGTCTGAACTTCCGATCGTGGTAAAATTGTCAGAGTTTTTACAGGTCTAAATCTCTTCTAAGCGAAAAGGGGCAGGACTTGCTTGCAGTTTAATACCACCAGAGAGAAGGAGTACCGAGAGCCGAAACTTACCTCCCTTTATGATGCAACTCCTAGCGCGTTTCTTCAACCTTGGCGCCTATCCGACAAGGTCCCATGGTGTTCGGTGTCCAAGCCAAAATGGCAAAAAAAAAGCTGGCTTCCTTATAAATAAATAGGCCTACGTCTTAATAACTACCAGATGAAAAGAACAAGACACACACTTATTTTGAGTGCACAAGCAAACAGAAAATCTCATCATAATTATTATTAATCTAAAACCTATGAATTAGCGATAAATATTGATTCATATCAACCACGTCATGATTCTAGTTTTTTACTCTCTTTATGACATAATAATGCGCTAGAGTAGGAATTTTTATACTCTTTTGGGTATACAGTTTTCTTTCTCTTTCAGCTTACTAATCCAGACCGAGCTTGCATCTCTTTATAAATGAAATTATAAGCTCTTTGATGCCACATAGCCTCTTATTCCTTTTTCATGCATGTCCACATGCAGTAAATGGCAAGTACTCAAGACTCTCTCCATACAGTCACTTGGGACATAGACTAAAGTAATTCTCAGGTGACTAAATATGTTGTGGGCAGTACCTCTGCTCGAATAGGAGGCTCTTTGCTCTCACGAAACTGTCTGGTATGAAAGAGAAACTTCTCCTCCTTGGCACTCTGATATGCCTCGCAGAATCTGAGAAAAGAGGAGACAGTAGTGAATTCATATAAAAATGACTTTGAAGACATACAATCTTACATTTTTAGTCTTTTTTTTTGTACTGATAATCCACATGTCTTTCTTACCATGCTACGCTTTTACTTTCTGATTCCAGAAACTTCTTAATTTTTCTATGGCCCTCTTGTTAAATCAGTAAAAATCATGTATCAATCTCCTTTGTTTTGTGAAAATGCCCTTGACCCTCAATGATCTACAGTGCATTTGAAATGAGTGCATTCAAAATCCTCAAGACATTTATTATTTCTTTACTCCTGCTGACCTTTCTCCTTACTCTTGCTACACTTAAATGATAGACTGATAGCTTAAAATTTCAGATAAAGGGTTAATGGGCAAATTCTAAAAAACATGTCACACATGTAACGATTGACTTTGTCCAATGTTACATTAGATTCAGCATATTTTCCTTTTTTAAGTTAAATATTTGTTCGTAATCATTGCGTCTTTGCAAGACTGTCTCTACACTACTCAAAACCTGTTTAAAAAGTTAAGATCACAACATATGCAACGAACCCTGCTAACAAGATGTAACACATGTGTCAATATCCAGCATTTTTGCAATAATTCCAAAGTTTTTTTTTTTTTTTTCTCCAGAAAGTTGAGCACTTACTCTTTATTCACTTACAAAGAGTGTACAAAAACTTACTTTAGCTGCTCCTAGTAGATTTTAAGAAATACAACAAAGTCCGCAAAAAAGTAGAATCATACATTTTCTTCACGTAAACACCCACATAACCATCATGCCAGTCAAAAGTGTAAATCATAAATTTGAAACAAAGGCTGTTTAAGTATAAAGTACCGTAATTCATTTATTTCGTAAGAAAGGCCATAACTTCGTTCCTGAAACAAGTATTTTTTATTACTTTAAAGGTGACAAAGATAGAATTGAAATGTAATACACGTAATGTAGAATGGGCCTTTATATGTTCAGTGTTGACTCATTTATTATTACTTTATTAGTTACAGTATGCAAGTAGATATTTTCTTTTAAAAGGGTTCAGTCCAGTACAAGAATATTCAATAAAATTAAGAAAATCTACAAAAATTTACCAAATCACTCTCAACTCTCAGCAGATTACCATTATCTTAGGCTACTATTCTTTTATTTGACGGCTCAGTGGACTGCCTTCCTCCCCCTTCCAATATGATGACGATGATACTCGTATATTTTTATAGCCCATTCCTTTAAAGAAATAGAGAAGATAAGAAAATGTAAGTAAAGTAATATAAATACAGAGTTCAAAGAATTTCAAAGTACTAAATGAAAGACAAGTACGTTTTCCTCATTTTCTTTAAATTTGATACCTTAAATCGGAGCCGCAGGAGCTGCAAAATTTTTTGCGGCTCCAGCTCTGGCTCTGCAGATAACACTAATTTTTGGGGAGTACAGGTAATTGAAATATGTAAGTGTCATAATTTGGTAGTATGGATGGTCCATTTTATAAAGTTATACTGAATATTTTTTTTATATATTTTGAATGGACTATGGCATGATTGGGTTGGTGCGTTTGTCAAAATCTTCAAAAGTGATTTCAGAAAAATTTAAGATGAGAGTGAAGTCAGAATTTACTTCTTGAGGTAAACCCTCTAAAACTCACCGATATTTCATCAGGATTTTGTTATTCTCAATCCTTTGATTGTGGGTCATCAGTTTGCTCTTCTTCCAAGGGTCGCTTTTCATGTCATATTTAGGAATGTCGGGCAACACTGGCCGTCCATTCCTAAAAACGACCGCATTCTCGTTGGCATCAGGTCCACCAAGTGAAGCAAGCTTTCTTTGCTGCGATGAGCTCCTCCTGGGCTCATAATGCCGTTTCCTCGGATTAGAAACTGCAGACGATCTCATTTTCTGCTGAAAAATTATTAAGCGTAAAAAGAGAGAGAATGCCTGCTACATTAGAATTTAAAAAGAGGCAATAAATTTCATATTTCCAGCATGCATTGAAATTGATGTAGTTCATTGTAATATCAGTCTTTAAAATTCATTCTCTTGAATTTCATTAACCTGTAGGCGTATAGGCCAATGATGTGTTTGTTACTTGCCTGATACTACATGCACTAATACTGAAAGGGCCGATGCTTATACCACAGAAGTTTTCAGCAGCATATCCACACTAGTCGCGTACGTAAATGACTTTCCGTGGACGGCTAAAATATCCTTAATAGCTGGTGTCTTTGTAAGCAAAAACGTCATAGCCTACATGTTACAAACAATAGTGCATGAGTCTACGATTCTGTGAAGCCCCGGCACTAAGTCTACAGTATAGCAACACCTGTCAATACACAAGACAAACTACACACTACAAGATCTAGTAACGAAAAAAAAAAAAAACTTACAAAAACCCCATCCCATTGACCAAAAACAACTGTTTCTCACAATTGGAAAAGCTTGTAAAATTCAGAACACATTATTGACTGTAGAGTTAATAAAATGAGCAATTTATCATGAGTCCCGCGGATTTCGCTATGTGTGTGCAATTAGTATTAGTATTAGGCATTGGTCACCTCATGTTACTGTATGCTGTTCAGTGGACCTTATGACTGCCTAGAACGCTACACTTCTTAGTGTAAGAAATTTTTTCGGATGTACGAAACACTCATAAAAGTAATCCTGATGATATGGTTTGGAAAATGAAGGTTGTACAAAAATTGTTAAATAAAAGAATTACAATATTTGCAACCCTAATCCCGACCCCTATCTCCATCTCCCTTTCCCGCCCCCCTTCCCCCTCTCTCTCTTTCTGAACTATCTCATTAATATTTACCCCCACCCCCCTATTCCTCTTCCTGTCCTGTTGATTCAATTTTCATTACCCTATTGTGTTTGGATCTAGATCTAGACTAAAGTAGCCTATTCATCCCCTTCTTCTTACTTCTCTCCATTTCATTCTTTTACTTTTTATTAGCAAATTCAAGAAAAGATTTTTTTCCCCATTCCGACCGCACAACTTTGCCCAAACACTGAATGTGTAGCTTAATTTGGCAGTCTTACTTGAAATGCACCTATCACTACAAATCATAAACTTGATGACCAAACCAGGCGGAGGTTCTAAAATACAGAGAAAGAGGCGCCGGCCTACAAAGCGAAATAAAGAACTTTTGCTTTTTGCAGCGAATTTGTCTTGAAACTGAAGAAAGTGGCGTCATGATCAGGAGAAAATTTTAAAGAATCTTTTGTCTAAAACTATATAAGCCTGGATCTATATCGATCAATGCAACCATTAAAAACCTGGCCAGTTTAGTAAAATTTGGCTACAACAAATTTAGTTAGTATCAAATGGAGCCTTGGCCTCCGCCTATACTAAGATAGGCCAACACTACAGGCTACAGTACAGTCAAACCTGTCCAAGACGACTATTCATTGTCGAGAGAAAAGTGTTTGTCTTGGACAGGTCAGATGACTATGAAGTAAAGAAAACAACCAACCCTTTCGTTACCATTAACCAAGTGGGATGTTTTAATTTGGGGGGGTCCTTTCCTTTCGGGGAGGGGAATGGATGCTTTGCCTTCGTAGTTGATCAAAATGTATCAGATGAGGGAAATGTTGTTGTTGCTGATTAGGGACTTTATATGGGTTATGCACCCTTCAAGTGGCCTTTACAACCTACAGAGCCATGGCAGTCTCTCTGCACCCCGGGAGTGGAGAACCTTAAAATTGGCCCCTTAATTGCAAAAGTGCAGGGCAGTCTTAAGACCTCTCCGGACCGGATGACTGCTGAGTGCAATGCAGCCATTGAGTAATTTAATTTACTGCCACTATCGATACAACACTTGGACATGGTGACTTAAAGACAGAATCACTCGCAATTTTAATAATTTTAATGTTGCCCCGAGGTGGTGTAGTAACTTAAGTGAAATAATTCACACAAAGTTTGCCACAAGGGGCAGAGATGAGTGGGATAGAGTGCCGTGGAGAGAACAAAGAAATAGCAACATGCCGGGTGAAAAGAGAGTCGAGAGGTAGTTGTCTTGGGCAGGTGGCTACTATGGTAGGAGATGTGAGATCTGACCGCAGCCTGTCTTCAAGGTTCCAAGTGGCGCGCTGACCGGGACATTTCCCCGGCTGGCCAGATGTGTGAACTTCTGAAACTGCCCCACGCTTTGATCTTTCTACAAACCAGTCGAGGAAAATGTTTCTCTGGACCATTTACAGCCACACACTAGTTATGGGTTCCTTTCTCACTTATTACATGTTACAAGAAGTTAAAAGTAAAAGGCTTCTGACTATGTTCTAGAATTAGCGCAGTGAAATGGGTAAAAGGCAACAATGGTTGATTGCGATTATTGGATTGATGGGAGAAGCTGCTGTAGGGCAAAAATGGCATTGCAAAAGAGTTGTATTACATCGATGGATGGGGCTAGAGGCGGAAACGAAGAAGTACTACGGTCTATTCTGTTCTTTTGATGGCCAAACAGTAAGTTTGACCAGCCACATCACAAGAAGCAATAGCGATTGGTGGGAATGATTGACACATGTCATAGCTAAGGCGGCCGTCTCGACCCCCCTCTCCCCCAAGCCTACCCTCTGAAGTTCCCTGTCGCCTGTCTAAGACGACCATACTTCCTCCCTCCCTTCGGTGTCCATCTTGGACAGGTTCAACTGTATTACAAACTAAAATTTTGGTTTGGTTAGTTTGGTTTGGTTACCAATTTTACGCCCCTTGAAACACCACTGTAAAGTCATTTAAGACACGGGCTATTTCGACCCTGCCTGTCAGGGCCAACCCAGGCTGAGAGGGAAAAAATCCCAGCAGAAAAAAAACCTGATCGTCTGCGATCGGGGATCAAATCGGGGTCTTCCGCATGCAAGGCGAAGAGCCTAACCATTACACCACAGCGCCGGTGCTAAAATTTTGATAAATTTGTAGTTTCACACCCATCTCCCTACCCATTTTTTATAAAGTCAATTTGTTACCCCAGGCCCAGAATTAATCAATTATTCGATAATATCGATTATATAATGTATTTTATCGGTCGTCTGTGTCGATCCAGATCATACTATACTGTCGGGTCAAAGTGTATGATAAAAAAAAAAGGAAAATAAAAATGTTTTCTTCTGTTATTTGAGTTGTTGCCATATATATTGTTGCAGCACCACATCATTTTGATTTTGATGTGAAAAACATTATTCAGCAATAGCGACAAATAGGGCCTACCAGGTCAGGTATCGATATTACTGAATAATTGTTCGATTCTTCTAGACCTGGGGTAACAAACGCAAAGCGCTTAAAAGTCTTATAGTATCAAGGTTGCCCCAGTTTTCGCCCACCTAAAAACGCGTAGGAATACACAGTTTAACACTAGATTCCCATTAGAATAGATGGGCGAGATTTGGGACTGGGCGAAAATAGCAACATAAAAGATAATAATAATAATACCAAAATTCTATTTTTTCAATGCTTTCTACAACTACAAGCCTATCCATCGGTAAGTACAGCTAGGCACTACTAATATAGTTAGACTAAGTATCAAGGCCAAGGTCCCAATTCCCACCTCGATACATGAGTGAGTTTACTCTGTTTATGTTTACATTCCCATTTCCTTCCGGTTGCCACTCAGACTCAAGCCAGGTGATGAAATGGGGGGAGGGGTTCCAGCAGGGGGTAATCAAAGTAAATACAGAAGTTATGGTAAACCCGAAAACGGCTCCAAATTTCTTCATTTCTCTCGCGCTCGCGACGAATCTATGAATATTGCATAAACAAAACATATATCAATAAAAAGATCGTTTTAAGAGCTTTCCAATGGTGTATAGCATTTATTTCTGTGTTGAACTGTTTGAAAGTGATGACTATTTTTGTAACACCACCCCCCAATTTTCTCGATTGTCCGATGGCTTCCGGCAGGCCATGAATATCCCTAAAGTTACTGGTAGTGGAATCATGGACAGTGACGGGGATCGAGGTGGGAATCGGGACCACGATATTTAAGTAGTAAAGTAGCGCCCTGTCGGTCAGTGTCGCCGTACTCGAATACAGCTAGATCTAGCCTGTCGATGCCGCCGTACTCGACTAGCCTGTCGATGTCTTTTTGTCGCCGTACTCGAGTACGGGTAGCCACTGCCACTTCGCTTGCTTGATCGGGACTCTTTTGGAAAAGAGTACGTGACGTACATTATCTGAATTGAAGGCATGCGTCTAAATCACTATAGGCCCTACTATATTATTACCCTCTTGTCGAAATCCTGCTAAATCAACATCTTATAATGCGAACTTTGGTGCTGTCAACAGACATGAATTGCAATCATAAAAGCCGCGTTTGCAGATGGATGATGCTGGTGCCATAAAGAAGAAAATGCTACAATGAATTTCATTGGGGCAAAAATGCGAGAGCGACCAATTGAAACCGACGGTACAGCTAGGACACACCATAGCAACATAGGTCAACAAAGATGGCGGCAAGTGTTCTTCGCTCCTCGGTGTCACCATAGATTTTACTCATTTAGCCATATTTTGGTAAGTAGGATATATTTCACAAGGAATTGGATTTTTCTGGATTTTATTTTGCATCAAGTTAGCCACACTGGCCTAGATCTAGATCTACATGTTCCCAGCAGAAACATGAATTGCCTAAAAAAACACACACTTGGCTTTACGTCTTTCACTTTGCTTCAATTTTCGCCCAGCCCCTTTTTGGCTTTTCGGCTTTTCTCGCCCATCTAATGGGAATCTTGTGTCAAACTATATATTCCGACGCGTTCTTAGGTGGGCGAAAACTGGAGCAACCTAGATATATATATTGATAAGATAGGCTAAGCTATCCTACTAAATAAAGCAGCAGTGCCAGTGCAGTAAGTAAAAGTGGCGGCAGTAGTACCCCTGTAGATATAGTCACTAGTAATAGTAGTAGATAGTTATTAGTAGAGTAGACTAGTTGTGGGCATCTGTGACTAGAACTCTGGTGCTATCACCAGTGTCGAAAGGTTATTCCTGTGTGGCCTACAGATGGGATTGGCCTACTCATTTGCTATGATGATTCAGCCTACTTTAAATGACAAACAAAAGAGGTTCCAAGCTTGGTTGGTGTGGTTGGCTGACCTATACTATTAGTACTATGGGTACAATGACCTGAATAAAGTATACTTATGTGATTGACATCAAAGATAACATCATGATGCGGGACTAGAATCCCCAAGGCCAAAAGTAAGCACAGCGCTCACCTGAAATTGAAATTCCATTTTTTCTACCTTAAGTTTTGTTTTGGTAATTCATCACATCTCCTTGACAATCTGATAGACTGGAGAGGATTAATTGAAAGTGTCTTTGCATATCATACAGAGCTGGGAGATATACCACACTCAACCAGAATATAGGTACCAGAAATCATAATTGAATGAAACCAGTAAAAATAGACTTGTAAGAATGACAAATTTTCAGCGAGATGTTAGCCTTCATCAGGTCTATGAATGAAGGTGATAACAATGCAAACCATAAACCAACAAGATGAATATGGGACCTCATACATTAAAAAATACCAAACAGGAGCAAATATTTTTTAAACAATGTGTCAGTCCAGTACTGTCTTGTTAAGAATTTGATTTTTTTTTTTTCATAATCAAGATGCCGCTGAAAAATGGCTGACCAGGAAGCCGATATTCAGCCACAGAGCTCTGAACAGGAAGAACAGAAAACTGCAGAGGTTGCTGTTGAAAATGAGGACGGCAATACTCAAGAAAATCAAAATCAGTCAAATGTTGATCCGGAAGCGAGTCAAGCTGTAGAACCTTCTGAGGATCAAAACCAGAATGGAGCCGAAGATACCACTGAAGGTGAAAAGGTTGCAAGTGAGGAACAAGCAGAGCCCCCGGCAGAGGTAAAATCATCTCTTGTTTTTCTCAGGCTTCAATATTGTTGTCAGTCATGGTGCATTTATTCTTTTTGTTCATGTGCTCCCTGTTGAGTGAAAACTATGTAGAGACTGGATACTGGGAGTAGGCATACTCTCGCTCTACACTCTCATTCGGGCTATCACTCTGTCTGCTCTAATGGTATTCTCAAACATGGTTTTTCAGAGTGCTGATGTTAAATGCTCCACTACAGATTTGAATTCTTGGATCTCATTTGAGCCAAGGCATTTTTGCAGATAAAAAACTGCAGATGTACATTTCTTTTTATTGAGGCAGAGGTACAGTGGGTTGAAAGTCCACTGTATTATTTTTCTGAGCACTGTACATCTAGTACTCACAAAGCAACACACTTTAAATTTCAATTATTACAAGCCATGCCCTGAACTTAAACCTGGATACATGTACAGGGGGAGATACAAAGTAAAAAGTGGTCTGTCTATAATTATAACTCCATCAAAATGAAAGCTAGATAAACAAAGAATTAAGATAGTCAGTAACATTCATTACAAGGCCAATTTTTCTTTATTATTGGTTTTTGAAAATCATAGAAATGGCCAACCAACATCATTTAATAGCTTTCCCATGCTGAGAGGTTTTGGAGTCTTTAGATAATCAATTGCGATTTCATAGGGAATAGGAAAGATTCAGCTGCCTTGCATGAATTATCATTATTGTAGCCTACAACAAAGCTGTGATTAATTGGATTCTCATCTCTTCTTCTAGCCTGAACCTGCTGAAGCAGCCCCAGAACAAACTGAAGGTAAGATTGACAACAATGTGCCTCACACTTCTCAGAGGATGTAAATAATACTATTCACAAGTAAAAATACAGAGACAAAATTGATTATGCTACTTTTTGTGAGACCCAATATACATTTCTTATACTTTCTACTTGAAACTCATTTTATTTTGAGACAATTTAGTGTCAATGTCTTAAAGCACTTTGAAAAAAAACCCACCACATTGCAACCAAGCAAATGTTGCATAAGTAGGTTGTGTGTGTGTGTATGTGTTTGTGTGTAGCCTATCTGTGTGTGTGAAAGAGATATAGAGAGAGGGAAGGAATACAGTTTGACATGGCTTATAAATAAGTTGGATATTTTTTCAGTATTTTTACTGTCAGTTTCAATGTGTGCATTTTGATATCTAAAGCATTTGATTTGTCACCAGAGAGCGGTGAGAAAGGACAGGAAGAGGAGGTCCAAGGGGAAGAGGCAGCTCCAGAAACTGCTGCAGATGACGCTCCTGCAGAAGTATCGGACCAACAGGTGAGTCTACTTTGTCACTTGTTCATTTGTTTAATAGATGGGTTTTCATTTCATGTTCTTGGTAGTTGAGCCTTTGAGGTTGGCAGTTTTTATGATCACTATACATACACTGATGATAATTAATTTGTATGTGTTCTGAAAATTTTGACTCCAACCAATATTTTTCAACCCTGGTTGGCCGTTTACGCACCAGTTCATATCTGGCTGTTATATTTCATGACAGGCCTTCTAATAGGTTTAACAATAGATTTCCCAATGTACAGGCACCCTGGATGTTTGAGTAGAAATGTGATCCTTGGTCACTGTTGCTGTTTTTTCTCAAGTTTGTATACACTGTAAGGACTTGCACTCATCCTTCAGACTGGCGCTTTCATGCTTTGCATCATGTCAGTGTACATAAAATCTCAAATGAAAAAAGCATGTTGCACTATCTTATTGTTGCAAGGCGCACATGATCTGAAAAAATTCTTTGCACAACAAAAGTCTTTCACACAAATACTTTGAAAATTAGAGAGAAGGTTGATCAACTGGGTAGCTCAATCTTAAAATATATTTCGCCACGCAGGAAGTGGCAGGAGATGCAGAACCAACTGCAGATGAAACTCCAGCTGTTGAAGCTGCAGAGGGTGAACCAGCCACAGCTGAAGGTGCAGAGCAGGAACAACAGCAGGCAGAAGTGCCTGCAGCAGCAGAGGAGGAACAAGCAAAAGCAGAGGAACCCGCTCAAGAACAGACAGGTAGATAAAATAAATGCCTCCCTGAAGGCTAAAGAAATAGTAGAAAAAGAAGGGGAAGAAGAAGAAGGGATGTCTCAAAATCACTTAAATTTGTTATTATTTTTGTTTAGGACAGTGCAACTGGGCTGGAAAGTGTGCTCGAGGTTTTGAAAAAAAACCCACCCCATAAACACACTAATTTGTAGCTAGGGTTTTCAAGCTACATTTATATACACACAAGCCCAGAAAAAGTGACAAGCAATTTATGAGATCAAATAATCATCTATTTCTACTGAACATGAATTTTTAGAGCGTGATATATCTATGAGTTTTAGTGATTGTGACATTCAATCTTTAGCAGAACCTTTTTTTTTTTCTATAATTGTCCATGTCATTTAAGTCTATAAGTTCTTTCACTCTTTTGTGAAGTGTCTCGAACTTGAAATTTTTAAGGGAAGACGGTATACAAATACCATCATTATTACTTTTACTTTTATTAAGTCTTTGGGGTCCCAGCCATCTTTTTAATACCTTTGTAATGTGGTGTCTGCTATTGGCATTTGTTTTTCGATCTGAAATTATTTTTGCTTTATATATTCAATTCAGTCTTTTAAATTCGTGCAGGGCCAGCTAGTGCCTATTTATCTTTATCAGTTTTGTGCATCCATTATGTTGTGGGAAAGGTACAGTAATCATTTTCGAGATCTGGATTAAAGCATTGCTTTGATCTTTTGACATATTCCTTTGATTTTCTCCCCGTCTCTCATTATTGTTTTTTCTCTTTACCTCCCCATTTTGTGTTCTAGCTGAGGCTGAAGGTGAAGCGCCTGCAGAAGAAGTAGGAAAGACTCAGGCTGAGGTAGCGGAGGAACAGACGGCCGAGCCTCCTGCAGAACCAGAGTCTCAGCAGCCACAAGGTGAGGACAATGGTTTATGAGTGTTATGCTGGGAAAAGTTGGCTTAATATTGAAGTTGAAAGGGTTTGTGACAAAAGGCGATATAACCAGCCAAAATATTGATTTTTTTAGTTGTGATCTTGTTGCATTCAGACTGAGAATAGAAGACAATACACAAAATTCATTCTATACAAAATGCTCTAAAACTCATGATAAATGTCAATTCTTATGAATTCTTTGCAACAAAATTCATCGTATAGCAAGGGAAATAAGTGCAAATATCTAAACTTGACAAAAATTAATGCAACGTTTTGAGAATTGATACCGTCATATTCTACTTGTTGTCACTTTGATGACCGTTAGAATCTCAACACGGATAAAAATGAGCGTACTAAGTCAATAGAGTTTTGAAACTTTAAAAATACAAACAAAATAAATTTACGTGGTTGTTTTGCAGAGCAAGAAGAGGCAGCAGCTGAGTCTGAAGCGCCTGCCGCACCAGCGCAGGAGCCAGAACCAGCACAGGAACCGGAGCCGGCACCAGAGGAGCCAGAATCTGCACAGGAACCGGAGCAGGCACCACAGGAGCCAGAACCAGCACAGGAACCGGAACCGGCACCACAGGAGCCAGAGCCAGTGGAAGAACCGATGCAAGTTGCCACGGAGGTGCGGGAAGCCATGGCTGATCCCCCCAAGCTGGAAGCCATGGACACTAAGCGTGCTGTCAATTTAGAAGCAACTGCTACAGGTAGGTTGTTTCTTTCTTTGTTGTCGTCATGGCTTACGATGCCGATATATTGGCTGCTTTTGGTTGAATTATCAGTTTTACGTCCCCTGCAACACTGTAAGGTCATTTAAGAGACGGGCTACTTCAAACTTGCCAGTTAGTGCCAACCCGGGCTGAGAGGGGAAAAAAATCCCTGCAGACTGAGATCGAATTCGGGTCTTCCACACGATAGGCGAAGAGCCTAACCATTACACCACACTGCTAGTTGTATTGGCTGTGCTGTAGATGGTTGCTGGTCACATCATCACAGAAACACCATGGCATTTTGAATGAATACAATGACATAATGCATCATGAATAAATAAGGAGCCTAATTCTTGCTTGGAAATTAAGTAGTGAGAGCTTTGAATTTTGTCTGGGTTTGATCTGCTCTTTTTTAATGTCATGCCCTGCATTTGCACTACTTCGTTAAAAATATTGCATGCAACTTTTGCACTTATTTGTTGCAGTTATTGTACTTAGTAAAAATAGTGCATTAATTAAATAAAGTCTGAACAATAACAGCAACAACAATCGCAACAACAATTAAATTTTCAGTGAGCCTAAATTATTCTTTCTGATATAACTAGCCAGTGCAAACATGGATGTTATAGTTCATGAGAAATGTGTATTATATCGGATCGATGCCAACACAAATATTACATGGTTTCAAACTGTTTGCTTCTGTGTCTTTTCAGTCAAGTTCGTGCTCATGCCGAGTGGCCAGGTTGTTACCTTAGCTTGCACTTTGGGACAAACTTTAGAGAACTTGAAATCTCACTTTGCCTTCGAGCTGAAGATGCCAGCATCCCTGATCATGCTCATGTTTGATGGTAGGTTTATCTTGAATTAGGAACAATGTATATTTTTGTAATATGGTATACTTGTAAATCTACGATTACTGTATACATCTGTTCGATTTCACAATCAGAATATACAATGTTATGTTATTATTAAATCTCTTGAAATTAGTCTTTGGCAAAATATTGTGCACTGCTATGCAGTTTTACAAACTTTTGTCAAGATTTTAGAGTAATAATGTTTAAGTTGACATTCTTTTCCATAGACCATTGCCATAGCTTTTATAATATGTAGGTACAATTTAAATTATTGAATTTATATAAAAGTGCAGCAGGTGAACTTTGTTTATCAAAATGATGTGTTCTCATGAAGTTAGAACTGCCAAAGAATTTAGATCGAATAATGTCATTTTAAATACTTTTCAAGGAGAGATATTTATGTGGTAGAAGGCTGTGAGGAACATACCCATAGATGAACATCTTCTGTAAGAAGGAACTTTTTGTTCTTTAACCGACAGGAAAGAGTATGTCAGATAATACATCTCTTGCTGACCTCGGAGTGGGTCCGAACGGAACGGTTCAGCTGGAAATGCAGTCTGCTGACCCAGTGAACACCCCACTCAAGTCGTACCGGCCGAGGCAGGAGTACCACATGCCAGACGTCATCACAGTCCGAGTCATGACAGGTACCGTATAGGCAGACATGTGTTAGCAAGGTTTAGCCACGACTGATTATATTGATAATCATTGCCTAAAATAGCATGCTCCATTTCCTGCACCTGAACTTTGTTATAAGCAATAGGAGAGTGCTATTGAAACAGGGATAAAATGGACTCAGGACACCCGGATTATGCAACATACTTTATCACAGAATCCTTAATTTTTGTCATTCATCTTTTTATTGTTACTTGATGCAGTATAGTATTTTTTGTTGTATTATGTAAGGTAGAGCACAATACATTACATGCTGTCTGCAAACTTGACCTATTTCATGTGTGCACATTTCAAAAACCAAAGTACCCAAAAATTTAAAGTACAAGTAAACATACTATAACTAGAACAACTTTATAGAGTTTGATCCTCAACTTTTTAGTTCCATGTCATGTGAAAGATTTATAGGACAACAACTGGAACTTCAGTCATGCTTATCGCCATACCAAAATATATGATTATATTGAATACCCTGTATTTTATTTGAAATTATACATATCTTTTAAATCACAGAGGATTGTGAGTCAAAGGATGTCGTGGTTGAAATTGAGAGATCACGATGCAAGAAGCCGTTTCTGGGTGGATTTCGCAACAAGAACAGTGGAGTCGAGTTCCACAATGCGTCTGCTCAGACAATACAAAAGCCGAGACCTCCACCCACGACACAGAGATTCTGTCGAGACACACAAACTTGTGAGCAAAAGAATACAGTAAGTACACAACAGATATCCTTTTAGAATTTTTTATATTCCTGTTTCCAGTATGAGACATTATATAAATCTCTATCAACAGTCAGCCTGACTCATGGATGATGCGAAGTGTGGAAACGTTAAAAAAGAAACATGTGTGATGAAATTTCTCTTCCCATATATTGTAATGGAAAAGATACAGATAAAACACACTGTAAGATAGAAGGTCATTTTCTTAACTTTGTGCAGAAGCACATTTAGCAAGAAGTCGAGACAATTGGATACAAAGAAAGAACTGATTTTCAAGTGCTGATATGACCTAGTAGTGTCAGAGGTGCAGTAAAGCACCAAACAAACAGGATTTAGTAATGCCATCATTTCAGATTTCCCAGCTTTAAAAGTAAATAATGCATACTTCATTGGAGGTGTTTTAAATTTTTCTTACTCACTTTGACCTCTGTATCTCCCTCTGTCCCCAGCGTCAACAAACAACGAACACTACCAGTACCCAGATGACGGGTATTGGAGTGTACATCAGCAATATGGAGGATAAGCTCATCACCCCGGGCAAATACTTCTCTGCTGATGACTACTGGGCACTGGTGCTCAGAAATGTAAGGATGTATTTGATTTTGTTTCTTGTGTTTTGTGTTTCAAAGTTCTTTGTTACAGTTCAAAACTGGATTTTAACATCCTTTTGTAAAATTTTTAGTGAAGAGTGCGCAACTTCTTTATTTGTTCCCTGTAATTAAGAGGTCAAGCAGTAATGGTATAATATGGGGGAGGGGGGGGGGGGGGGGTTTAACAACTTAGTAGATAAAGTTTTCTTTACTGAGGCAACGGTAAGTAAAACAATATTCAAGTACAGGATCCTCCTCTGGTAGTGTTTAAAACATATCGTTGGCCGTGTCACAGTGGGGCAAGTACCACAAAGAATATAATGGAGGATTTGGCCATGTACAAATCAGAAACAATCTTCTCTGACATAAAGAAAGAGAGAGAGAGAGATGTGATGAGTTTTAGATGAGCTTGTTGGGAAGTCATTTCATTACTTTATAATTGTCATATAAGGCACAAAGAAAGGGTAGAAACGTGCTGAGATTTCGCTGAGTCTTCATGGCTCATACTTATGTATTTTCAGAAATGGATGAGAAATCTTACCTTTAATATATCCTTAATATGTTGACATAGGCATTTAACCTGGATCAATATAAACAAAAATGAAGAAAAGAGCTCTAATTTTTTTTTAATGAATTTTCTTTGCAGGTAATTATTTTACAAAAGTATTATCGCCGCTGGTTGGCCAAGCGCTATGTGGAGAAACTAAAGGAAGACAAAGCAAAGAGGTTGGAGTGGGAGAGACAGGAAGAACTGCGCAAGAAGAAGGAGAAAGAAGACCGCATCAAGCGTGACTATGCGCGCAGGATTAATCCCAAGACAAAGGCAGATTTCGACATGCTTCTTCACTGCTTGGAGAGTAAGTAGGGGCGAGGTTATGAATGTGCTTAAAGTTTGTAACTGTTTTTAACAAGAAGTAACTTTTTTAAATGAGAAAAGGAGAGGGGGCCTTAGACTTTATAACTTTATGGCCATTTGAAATTACTCAAGCTTGCTGATGGTAAGATGGATGCCAAATATTCTCTTTGGTAACACTGCTACTGGTATACTCTGTAAGTTAGGCTATGCATTACTGTAAGGGTTCTCATTGTGTCTAGAAAAACTTTTGCTTAATTTCATGTTTATCTCAGGGTTTTGCTGTGTATAATGAATAATGTTAGCTTTTTTAAGGTCTCCTAGAACTTCATTCATAAAGGATAAAAGAGGAGGAAGAGGTGAGGAGAAGAAAGAGGCAGGGGGGAGAGGGAAGTGATGAGAAGGAGGAAGGAGTACATGAAGGAAGAAAGGAAGAGGAAGAAGAAGAAAAAAGAAAAGAAGAAAAAAATTAAGAAAAAAACTGGCTAAAATTACCTTTCGCTGTCTGCTCCCGACAGAATGGAGACAAGAGGAGATGGAGAGGATCGACTCAATGCTGGAAGGAGCCGAGCGTAAGGCTGCCTTGTGTATGCTCTTGGATCAGGAGACAGAACTCCTCTCTGCCATTGAGAGACACAAGAATGAGGCCAACACAGACAACAGGGACAAGAGAATCATGGCATTTTTGGATAAGGTACAGTAGAATACTATCAAGCCTAGAGTGGATGATTATTAAAGAGTCTTGAGAAAAAGGAAAAGAGACCATGTTACTCCTTTGCTGAAGAAATTGCATTGGCTTCCAGTCCAAGCGAGAATAGACTACAAGATTGCAATTCTGTGCTACAAATGTATTTCTAAT
>JAUKPP010024544.1:0-17562 GCA_032273245.1 Phyllaplysia taylori | reverse complement strand
ACCACCACCACCACCACCACCAACACCACCCCCCCCCCCCCCCCCCCCCCCACATACCCCACCCTCTGATTTTCTATCAGGTATGGGTGCATTTCGTTCTCGTAATGCAGTTTTATTTGGGAATGTTTTAATTTGATTTAAAACTAGCTGTTTATCTTTATTTCTCTTGCCTTTGGCCATTTCAGTTTCCGTGGGAAGGAATCAGCCGCTGAAAGCAGAAAAACCTCGATGGAAAAATGATGTTCCTTTGACTGAAGGCCAGCTGAAAAGTAAACGGGACGAATTTTGGGACACTGCCCCTGCTTTTGATGGCAGGAAAGAAATCTGGGATGCTCTCAAAGCAGCAGCATACGCTTTGGAAACAGGAGATCACACCTTGGCTCAGGCAATTGTAGACGGTGCAAGCATATCATTGCCACATGGTGAGGTCAAATAAAATACAATTTTTAATTTTCATTTAATTTGATGCCGAGGAAGGAAAAGTGCGGTTGAAATCTTTACAATTTTTTTTTTGATAGAATATGGATGCCTCTCGAAGGTAAGCTAAGAATGGCTCACAATGCCGCCAATTTTCAGAGAACAGCTCACATGACATATACAGGATGTATTTTTTATATTGATTGATTCTAAATGGAAATATCTCAAAGACAATGAGAGACAGAAACATTCTTTTTGCTGTCAATTAATCCTTATTCATTTAATTTTTTTCTAGTGCGAAAGTCAAGATATTTTAAGAACTCACTGCGGGACATCACCGATTTAGTGCATTCAGGCACTGTTTTTTTAGTGCCCGAATTGACGCTTATTGTAAATGAACCAAGTGTATCTTGTGCTTATACAAAGGAGATCGCGCTCCTACTGTTCCAAAGAAGTTCCAACTGAACACAGGAAGAAAAGACCAATCCAAAACTCAATAAGAACTTGGTAGCAAAATTTGGCAGAAACTGAAATATGGATTGCTATGCCAACCTTGGGATTGATGAATTGCAATGAGTTGTACTTCACTATTTTGATACCCCCAGAAACATGTGTTGTTTTCTAACTGTAAAAACTAAGAAACAGCTTTCTTTTCAGCATGACATTAAGCGAGACCCTAGACATTATTCATTTTGGAAAAACAGTCTTAACCATTCTTATTATTGCCTTGTGATGATTCCTATCGGTTCTCCAATTTGGTATTCGAGTGTGCTGTTTTGACACCATAACCCAAAAAGGGCTTTGATCCGCTAACTCCTTTTTAGAAATGACCCTTCTATCCGCATCCATCTTACAAAGTAGCCCGGAAAAATACGGTCAGTGAATGCTGTGCAAAAAAAACAACGTTTTAGTTTTCTATCTTTTACGGTTTTAGAATTCTTCCAATTTAGAATCAATCAATATAAAAAAGACACCCTGAATAATATTATTTTCTGAGAACTCTCACAGTACCACCTATTTGTCATTGCGGCCTTCTAAATAATCCATTTATCGGTGTTTGCCAAGAAATTCATGCTTTTACAAGGATTTGAAACTGATCTGCCAGTCTCTTTATGAGGCATGCCCTGTTTCTTTCTGAGCAGCTCAATGTGGATGAACTTATTTTGACTTAGCAGCGTGCCAACCCATTCATTCCCTTACACAGTGTCATGTAGTTTTAAGATCAATAACGATAAGTTTTCATTAACTGGGTGTTTGGTTCTTAAAAAATGTGTAATGACAATGATTTTGTTGTAAACAAAGAATTACAGAATATTTTTTTTCATCTCCCCAGGGACGCTCCTAGATTGCTATGATGAGTTGGGCAACAGATACAAACTGCCGGAGTATGTACTGAGTGCCCCTGTCAATCTGATTGAAGAACCTAGTGAAAGTGACACTGCCCCAGACACGGACACAAACCTGACACCCGGGGTGGAGCAGCCCATTCGCTTCCGCCTGTCCAATCTCAGCCATGATATCAAACTGCAGGTCTCCTCAACAGACACTGTGCTCAAAGTGAAAAAACGCATTGCAGAGATGCAAGTTGGCGTGGAGCCGCTAAGACAACGTTGGTTCTACGCAGGACGAGTGCTCAACGATAAACTTCGCATCGAGGATGCTAAAATTCCTAAGAACCATGTTGTTCAGGTGATTGTGGCACTGCCGGCCCAAGAGGCTGCTAGTTGAGAGTCAAAATACCAGCACACCAAGTGGGGCGTTGTTCCTGTTTTCACCTATTTAAAGTCTTTTCCTACTTTTGTTGCTTGCCTTTGGGGAATGTAAAGACGAAAGAAGTGTCTGTTTGTGATATTTGGCACAGACAAAAAGCCTTTCCTGTTTGCAAACTGATATGCTGGTGGCATTTATTTTTTACAGTGATTGAATTCCATGGAAGTGTGGCTCACATGGGGGACTTTATTGGTTTGATGACAACCAGTTGACTGTGGAAACTTCTCGTCGTGTATCAACACATAACTGATGAGGGAGTCTCATGCTCAGAAGAAATTTATGTATGATCTGTATTGCACACTATTATTACTAATTCTATATGCAGATAAAGTAACACAATGCTAGCAGTGTGTGATTGATGAACCATTTCCCATTCTGAATATTCCTTGATGAATCAGACATATTTTGTAAGGGCTCCTCTGGTATTCCCCTATCACTATGTCTATTTTTTACATAAGCATCAGGTTAGCTCATTGAACTATTTCATTGGGGAATCAATGCGGGTATGTTCCATATTGTCGTTGTGAATGAATTGTTATTGGAGTTGGCTATCTGTTTATAATCCGCTGTTCAAAATCAAAATTGATCATAGATCAGACAATTTTTAGCTAAAAATTTGATGAAGATGGATTTCCGAATTTTGGATTATATACAAATAGGGAACTGCAATGACATTATAGTGCAGTCTGTGGCACTCACGACACAAATACATTACGTGGACGCAAATCTCAGGGCTGAGAGCCTCAGCCCAGTGTCTAGAGTAAGGTACCTCTTTGCGTGAACTGGTTTTGGTGTATCTTGTTTGTGATAGTTTTCAGACACAAAGCTGGGTGTGAAGTATCAGTTCTGATCAAATAGGGGGAATTTACGGTATAGCTGCCATCCAAAGGAGCAGTTTATGATTTAGTTTGGAAATGTAAGAAAAGAATGTTTTGTGTTGCTTTGGATATATAGTGTTACTTTTCATGGTAGATTGGACTTTTAATGACATACATTGTCTTTGTAATGGTTTTCTTATTGGCATGTTTATGATGATTTTATTGAAAGTTTATGTGATGAATATGTATACTTGAACCACGACTGATGTCTATGGGTTAATGGTTTGGCTCTCGGCCTGTCATGTGGAAGACCTGAGGACAATCCCATGTGAGGACATTTAAATGTGCTTTTCTGCTGGGGTTCATCCCTCTTAGATGGCCTTACACAGTGTTGCGAGGGATGTAAAACTAGAAACCAAGAAAAAAAAAATAGAAACTTGAGCCATGAGGGGAAATACAGGAAAGGCAATGAATTTGAAAGATTGCTCCTTGCATTTTCCTTAAGACATGGTGGTTAGGTTTTTTTTTCAATCACACTGTTAAATCGCTTTATATTTCTTTGGGGCTTGTCTTTCAGCTAAGAACCTTGTTATACCTAGGCTGTTCCAAGAGTAAATACCTACTTCTACTATAGATTATCAGTATGTCAAGGACTTGTTGCGTTCATGTGGAAAGAATTTTAGTCAGCCAGAGGGCAGGAATTTGAAAGCTGCCTCATTTTTCCTGAGATCCATAGAGGCATATCCGACCCATGTAACAGTGAGATTTCCCACAAAGGGATAAATGAAAGATGGGAATTCAAACCTGTTGACTCTAAGTTGTGGACTTTAGATAAATACCAAGTACTTAACAATGCAGCTCAGAAAGTTCAAAGGTTGGTCACTTCTTGGGAACTGTTTCCATTGTTTAGCAAATAACCAAGAGTTAAATACATAATATACGGTTCTACTCACTATGAAGGATGAAAATGGTTGTCAATACTTCCATCCTGTCCATGTAATTGTAATTTTCTTAAAATAGAACCATTAGCCATTTGGTTTCCTCACAGCATGCTTCAGTACACTGACCTTCATATAACTTACACAAGAAAAAATGAACATTGGGCTAAAATGTTTTGTTATTGCCTCTTTCTTTTGAAGATCCATAATTTTTTTTTAGTTTTTGATGTATCATTAAAAAAGCCCAATGATAATCTGAATCTTTACATGAGAAAGGTACCATATAAAGGGATATAAGTCTAGGTGGGTATTTTTTCTAATTCATTTGGTATGGAAATGGATAGAAACAGTTCTGCTTATCTTTTCTCACAATACACATATTTCAAAGATTGAGAATTTGCATGTAGTTTCAGGGACAAAGTTGTTTGTAACATTCATATATACATCCCTTGTTTTAGTAAGTTCATCACCATTGTGTTTAGTTTGTTTGTGTTCCAGGAATTCCTTGACTTGTATTTAAAGGAAATAACTTAGGCTTAGTTCTTGGCCAGGGCTTGGATAATTAAAGTTTCTCCTAGTGTTCTTATATTGTTTCAAAGTTGTCTTTGAAAC
This sequence comes from Phyllaplysia taylori, assembly GCA_032273245.1. Taxonomy (NCBI): domain Eukaryota; kingdom Metazoa; phylum Mollusca; class Gastropoda; order Aplysiida; family Aplysiidae; genus Phyllaplysia; species Phyllaplysia taylori. Next base: position 13,007 of record JAUKPP010024544.1, on the reverse strand, counting down.
TTTCTTTTGTTTGTATGAAGCTGTGCACATGTTTCTAGAGATGCTCTTCTCAAGGAAGCTTGAACATCTACCAGAGCTTTTGATTAGCACTCTGAGCATTCATATTAATTAGTTGCGGACACTTATCGGTCAAGATTCAAATGATCTAATATCTTGACAAGATGTTTTTATGATTTACTCTAAGATGCACTTGAAACCATCTCCGTAATCTGTACATTTGAAGACAATAGATGCGTTGAAATTGCCACCTGATTTCTGCTGGTTGTCTGTGCGCACCCGCTGTGTCCGTACATGAACAAACCTAGACGTACTTCATTGAAACTCCTGAAAATTCTGGCTACTGATTAGTGATTTGCATACTTCACGAGCTCAGCACTGTTTTGTTGCCTACTATTTTTCTAATACTAACCTTTTTTTTTTTTTTGAAAGGTGAAATGAGACTCAAAATCACATCCTGAAAAGCAAAATATGCTGCAGTCAGTTCACAAATAAGATAAGATAAGATAATCGTTTATTGTCCAGTCACTGGCACATTGGCTTGGTGTTTCATTCAAAACATAACATTCACGTAACATGGAAATAGCAAAACTCATTCACGCGTCTCTACCACTCGTACTCAAACGTAGAAAACCGCTCTGAACTCATGATCTGTGTTAGTTTTTGGTGCTGCTTTCAGTGGAAAAGATCCATAGGAGAAAGAAATTCATTGACTTTTAATGTGAGTTTAACTTTTATGCATGATGGTGCTTGAGTCACAAGTTGAGTAGCATTAGGGAAATCAAAAGGAAAAACTACATAAGCAGAAGAATGTTTTGTGAGGTTCACAGTCTCATAGCTGATCAGTGTGTTGTCAATCCATATAAAAGTAAAAGTGTGCATTAATGATATTAGCTGTTGTTGTGTTTTGGCACTGAACAGCTTACTTCATACAATTTTGAATGCAGATTAAGTGAACTAAGTTTAGCTAAATTTGTTGCTTACAGAATTTAAAAAGAATATGATTTCTACATTTTTATTAGAATGCCAATTTGGAACCAACTATACTATTGTTCATGGAATTTATTTTTGTTGGTTAGTAGTTAATTTAATAGTTACTGTGTATAATTTTTAATGTGTATACTATGGTATGTATTGAGGATAGTCATACTTTTGTGAAGTCCTACTAATGAAGGACAGTTGCATTGATATTGACAGATTTGTGAAATTATAGAAGAAAACCTTGAACTTATTGTATATTTTTGTAGAATGTAACATCTAATTTTAATATCTCTTCTTACATCAAGCAGGCATAAGTTTTCATATCTCGGTTTTGATTGGCGGATTGCAAGTTAAACTCACAAAATTATCATTTTGAAACATTTTAGCAACACGTTTTGCTTTTTTATTACTGACATTTGTCATACATATCACTGGGTTTGAGATGGAAGTCTTATATACATGTGTTTGATAATACATATTATGACGTACTGTGTTTTGTCGTATTGTATGTTTCTTTTTTTTTTCTTTTCTTTTTTTTAATGTAGTAATGCAAGATTTCAGAAATTGTTTCTCTTCCCTTCAATTTTTTTCCCTCCAGTGTCAAAGGGGAAATGAACATTCCAAAATTATGATCACCCTTGTTTACTGTCATTCAGGTTGAGAATGTGTATATTTATCTGTACTCTGCCTCTAAAACAAGTAGCTTGCTCACACCAGTTCACATCATGATTATTGTATAGCAAAGCATGTACAATGCAAACAACCTTTTTGAATTGATTGAATCATGTTTCCCCGCTGAAAACAGTTCAGTGTCGGTCCTCCCAGCTGAAGTGGGAGATTAAAGATTAAGGATATTCATGACCGTCTGAGTTGTTACGTTAACCTCTGACAACTGCTGTCTCAAGGAAGAAGGAGGAATTTAAGGGAATTCATCATGAAGCTCAGATTTTTTAAGAGCTAGAAAAAAATATATTTTAGTATCTTAAAGCACAGGTTTTTTTGCAAGTAACACTATTATACTCGATAATTTTTCTCGAGGAGTTTTTATGGCAGGTGAAAAGAAATATTTTTAAAAAATTCAACACCAGAGATTTTTCTGTCCTGGTCAAAGGAATTTTATAATATGAACATTTGAACAAAATATTCTTTTTACAATTATTGTGAGGTGAACATTTTTTGTCTCATGCTGATAGCCTGCTGAGACTGGTAGGGATTTCAGGTGATAGCCACTGTCTCTCTTTTTACCCAAAAATTCTTTGTTTTTCCTTCTTGCTTGAGATGGCAAACCCGATCACAATGCTGTTCAGTACTTACAAGCTTGTCATCATCACCCGACATTTTCTGTCATCTTTTTGTATATATATACATCACATGTCTCTGTGTGTGTGGATGGACGGAGTGATAGTTGTGCCTGAGAATATTAGCAGTGCAGTACGGGGAGATGCCGATCCTCACTATTTTCTCCCAAGTAAAACTAGAAAGCAAGAGTCTCAAAGAATTTTATGACAATTTACCGCTCTCACAAAAAATTGAATTCCCACCATTTTTCTTCTGATTGTGCATGCAAAATTAAGACCTTGATATTTTTCTGCTGTTCATGCTTTAACAATTTTATGACAATCTACTGTCTCAAGAAAAGGATTGAATTTTCACAATTTTTTCTACTAGCTATGCCAGTAGGATTAGAATCTTGATGTACTTTTTCTGAGTCTGGAATTTTGGCGATCCTTGCTTTAAGATTCTGAAGACAGACAGTTTTGTAGTCCGTTTTTGTTATACAAGCTGCATTGCTTGTCCCCACATTGTAGTGGGTCATTATGGAACTGGGATTCCCTTCCAAATTGTTTTGAATTTTGAACCAACAGTAGGTGTCGAAACATGAAAGTGACACTGTTTCTTTGTGCTTCGATTCATGTCACACTAAAAAGAGTAGAATCTCACTAAAAATATTTGAAATCTCACTAAAAATTTCCTTCTCAGTTTTGGCAGTTTGGCGGAGTATTTTTAAAAGAAATAAACACACAGTACAGGTAGTTGAAGAACGATATTAAGGGAGGTTTAGGGGAGAAAATTATGTGTGTGTAACTAAGAGAGAGAGAGAGAGAGAAGGAAAAGATAGAAGGGAGCAGAAAATCCTCCCCATCAATTGGTGATGCTTCAGTACTATCAGTACACACCATGAACACAAATGACCTTAGTGTGTGGGTAGAGCTGTAAAGTATCTCTCGCACTCATACACAAGGGGGCATACAGACATATACTTCCACAATCTTGCTCTAAATAATGTGTGACTGAAGTGCCTAGGTGATATTCAGTATTCTGCTTACAGGCATGGTTGTGCAAGCATCGTACTATCTTACAATATTTTGTCTTTCACTAAATGACTTCTTTGTTCATTGAAATTTTGATAATTAAGTATTGTACATAAATAAGGATATGACATGGATATTTGATGTGAGTGATTGTCAAAAAGATTACCTACTTTCTCTTGTAAGTAAGAAAATGCTACACTTAGCATGTGAATGATTGCCAAAAAATACTGCATACTTTCTCTTGTAAGTAAGAAAATGCTACACTTAGCATGTGAATGATTGCCAAAAAATACTGCATTCATTCTTTTGTAAGTAAGAAAATGCTACACTTAACGTGTGAATGATTGTAAAAAAATACTGCATTCATCCTCTTGTAAGTTTGTAAGAAAATGCTATACTTAGCATGTGAATGATTGTAAAAAATACTGCATTCATTATCTTGTAAGTAAGAAAATGCTACACTTAGCATGTGAATGATTGTAAAAAGTTCTGCCTACTTTCTTGTAAGAAAATAGAAATGCAATTTGTACACTGATGTTGGGGTTTTGTTCAGGTTGGTCAAAGGTGAAACCTCTCCTTGCTCTTTCCTTCAGTTCACAAAATTTACAAAGGCATTTTATGTAAGGGCTTTTTCTTCATGCGTGGCAAGTATTTGTTGTTTCTTCACGACAATTGTTTTGACTAGGACTTGATATCCTCACATCGTGATGCAACTTTTCTCTTTTCTTTTTTTCATTCGATAGAATTGTGTCTGGGGCAGATTGTCAGTCTCATGGCCTGACTTTTAAAACGTGAGCAGCTTTATGTGAGTTAGTCGTGTATAACCAGTTCAGTGGGCAAACAAGCTGTGCAAATCGTTGGTTGTTTTGCATAAGGGGGAATAGCACAAGGACTGTAGTGGGGTATTTGCCTCTTTGCTAAACAATCAGCGAAATGTTCACTTTGTGTTATTCTGATTGCTTTCATTAAACTGTTGCCAACCTACTGAACTGCTAGAATGTACCGTGGGCCACTCTCTAAGGGGTGTGTGGATTGTGCTTTTGGACTCGAGTCAGATTCTGAGTAATTGAAAATTACTTAAGTGAGTACTCGAGTAGGCCTGCCCATGTAATTTCCATTACTTGAATCTTTAGCGCTGGACCAGTCTTTTTCCCCTCTTTTCCTCATTTTTTGTATTTCCACACACAGCATAGAAAAAGTACTTCCAAATAAGGTAATTACTTGAAGGCCTCGGTAGGAGTAGCATTGACTGCAGGCTGCTGCAAAATAAGATAGGACATCCTTGATTATCCTAAAAAGAGATAAGTTTGCTCACCCAATTTTATAGACAGATCATATACTGTAGACGATTGTCTATTATTTCATTTTCTTTTTCTATGAAACAAAGATGAGGAGACTGGTATTTGTGGTGTAAGGATAGGCTCTTAAAGTATCATTCAGAAGACCCGAGTTGGATCCCATGTGCAGAGAATCTCATTTTTCTGCTGGGATTTGTCCCTCTCCTCAGCATGTGTTGGCCCTAGCAGGCAGGGTCGGAAGTAGACCATCTCTTAAATGGCTTATAGTGTTGCAAGGGACGTAAAACTGGTAACCAAACCAAACCAAAAGATGAGAAGCACCTTGCCATTTCATGACTCAACAAAAGTGACATAGCAAGTCAGGACTGAAGTTGTCAAGGATGGGGAGAGAACAAAATTTAATGTAGGCCAACTGGCATAAACTGTTGTACTTTTGAGGGTTGTCAGTTCAGCACAACTAGTTCAGTGCAGTCCCCATGAATATGAGGCATAGAGCTTTCAAAGAAATCACTATGTTCTTACTTTATACAAGATTGTATGTCTTTGGAGAGATTTTTGTTTTCATTTGAATTTTTACCACTGTTTTACATTAATGGATTCTTTAAACACTCAAGAAATAGAGGATGAGTGGTTAGTGTAGGTCTGTGCTGTGAATGTGTCGGATACATCATGTAAGATTTATGTTCACGTCTGCTCAAACAAACCCTCAGGTTATGACCTGTGCTTGTCAACTTATAACCTTCTGCTCAACAATTGAGAAGGCTGTAGTAAGTGCTTTAGACAAATTGGAGAACATAATAACTTTGCCTGTGTTTCTGCCAGTCTTATGCAGATTAGTCATTCAGGCTTTGAACATCATATGGCAATACAAAGCAGGAGAGATTTGGAAGTTTTTTGTAAGGCAAAGAAAACCTGGGTTTGGGTATAGAGTTAGCATTTCCTGAGTAGTTTTTTTCAATTGTAAGCCACATTTTCAAGTTTTTACCCCAAATCAGAAAACTTGAGCATTTTCAGAAACAAGCTAAAAAAAATCTCAAGTTGGAATTTTTGTATCTTCACTTCTAAGTGACCCTACTGGATTTACTTTTTGATATAATGTCTGCAGTATGTGGCTTTGTCCTCTCATGTCCCGATACCCGCGTTGTCTCACCAAAGAAAAGGTCAAGATGTTTCACAGTATCCCTTCTTTCTCTATTAGCGAGGGAGGATGTTGTCTCATGGGGATGATTGTCGTCTTGACATTCATATCTGTACTAAAGTACTAAGTAAGTGTCTGAAGTGAGCAGTTTGATGGTAAAGTCAACTATGGATGAGTATGTGTTACTTGAGGAGTGAAAAAAACATCGACTCGTTCAGAGTTCATAGAGAAGAGGGGCTGTGACTTGACTCGAAAAAGAACCTATGAACTTAATTGAATATTAAGTGGAGTGAGTTCAATACAAACAGTCAACTTTACAGTTTATTCATTTCTTTATTTTTTTAAAACATGTTTTAGGCCAACTGTCGTGGTTTATGTAGACCACATTGTTTCTAGCCTATCTATCCAGGTCCTTTTTTTAGTTTCTTTAATCAATGCAGAATCCTGTATGTGTTTTTCTAGGCAAATTTCTCACAGTTTGGACATTATGCATAAAAATCAGCAGTGTCCTTTAACTGATGCGCAGAAACTTGTAAAATTCTGTCTTATGGCACGAATTATGTGGTATTCTTATGGATAAGTACAGTCCTTGCACAAGAAGTTATGTTACACACAAGTATATTTCTTATCCATAGTGCGGCTTAGGAATATGATTTATCTAAGCTATAGAAATATTATCTGTGGATATTGTCAACAAAAATTAGCAGAGTCTGTGAAAAGTGATGTAGAATTAGAAGTTTCATGATAAACAAGAGGAATATGTAGGATGTCCCAGAATGTATGATATATCTGATACTGTGACACTGGAGACAAATCGCAGGGTGCGGCTCAACTAGCGTAACTTGATTTTTTTCAACTTTACAGGAGAGGCAAAAAGCTGATTTTCTGTCACTGTATTATCAACATATGATAGTATGAAATTTGACCACTGTCCGTTTTGTATAAATTGTCAGACTTGGAGATTTTTACCTAACATGCGCCGCATGGCAATGCCTCGGGATATGATATGCAAAAAGTAATTTTCGCTAAAAATCAAGATATGGTAGTTGTGCTGCCACCCTGCGAAATGTGTCGTACACAGATACCATTCCTGAAGTATTCCACACTCCGCTTATTTCCCAAAGATGTCGTGAAAGAGGCACGTGCATGTACCTCGGTTGCCAAACTCAATGTTTTCTAAAAACCAACTCTTGTGTAGAAGATGGACTTCTTGTACAGTGTATCCAATGCAATGCTGAGCAATGAAAGAAATGCAAATTGAGGAGAGTGGTTGAGTTTTGTACAGTAATAGTGATTTTCTGTAACATTTTTCTGAAATCTGTAATTTTGTTTTAGCTGAATATGCCTTCCGTAAGTCTTACTTTGTGTTACTTCAAAAAGTCTTACTTTGTGTTATTTCAAAAAGTCTTTTTTTTTGTTTTTTTGTAAGATCATGAAATTGACAAGCCTACTTGATGCCACAGCCAAAGGTCATTAAGGTTTTTTTTTTTTTTAGGTTGAGTTGGCGTTCCTGGCTTTGTAACACATCAATCAGTATATTGGCTGTGCACAATATCTTTTTTACTGCCTTTGAGATCTGATGCAACATGGTAATAATGATAATGATAGATTGCATTTATATATATACATGTAGCACATTTCCGTGCTCTATGTGCTTTACAATCATTATTACTCCAGCAGACCAAGTCAGTCAGAAACCTTCTCAACTTCCTAGGAATAGGAATGGAAGCATGCAGTGCATACAGGTGTTTAAGCACTAACATATGAACAAGCAAGATGTATGTCTTCAGCCGGGTACGCATTCACACAAGGGTAAATGATGAAAATTTATGTAAAGTGCCTTTTCCAAGGACACAATGTTTGGCCTGAGCTGGGATTTCAACCTGCAACCTTCCGATTATGAGTTCGGCAGCCACTAGACTACTGACATAGATTGATCGTAACTTCTAGCCAAAAACAAAAGCGAAGTGTAGGCCTACCTACCTATGTAAAAAGTAATTTTCTCAACAGAAGTTGAACCAACTCTTCATTTATGTTGCTTTTAATTTTCATCATGCCTATGTTTTATGCTACTAATCCCCCTTGAGATGGGTCTGGCTGTGGTGATCACTTTGCACATTGTAACTTACTTCACGTGTGCCATTTCAATATGTTGTATTATAGTGTACTGGTACTAGAGGAGAGGGATAAAGATGTGGCATTTTTTCCTGCATTTGTCTTGTGCTTTTTTCAAGGGTAGGTCGGGTTGGCCTGCAGAGTGTTTTTGTGGAAAGCCTGTGTCATCAACAGAAAAGACTGTCTAAAGCTGCATGTTTCCGGAAAAGTTTGCTTTTTACAAAAAGAAATTAGTCCCCAGCTCTGAGTGGGATATGATATGACTTGTGTTATTGTTCCAATGCTATTTAAACATATTAAAATATCGTCAGCAAGCAAAAACCATCAGGCTTGTACTTGTAGCCCTAAGGGTGCATCATTTATCAAGTTAATTAAAGAATCTGTTAGTCTGATAGCAGACTTTTGTGGTCTCTTGAACAAGAAACACTTTTTTTCTTTTAGTGTAAACTGTGCGGGTCTCAATCGTTTCTAAGTATCTAAGTAAAGACGTGAGTGATGAATGCCTGCTTCTAATGACTGCACCTTTATTATAATTATAGGCTTCACTCTAACCCCACCCTTTATGCTTGTGTAGTAGGATTGATGAAGACACCATCACCACTTAATGTCAACTAATGTCACGCTCATTCCAAACAACTCCAAGTCACTTATTCATTGATGACTTAAGTAGAAAAGAGATAGGGCATGGAATTTGTCACTTTCTCTTTAAATCATGTTACGTGTAGGCCCTATATTATAGGCCTACATGATGTGTATGCTCAATGGGAAATCTAGGTTTTGGATGAACCATAAATCAATATTTTTAAGATTTTGAACTAAACGGACTAAAGCTCTTGTGAAATTAATGTGACTGACTTTATAGTAAGACTAGATTACCAATTCTTTTCCTTATTGCACCTTTTGTCATCACAGGGTTTTGGGTCGCGCATAGAGCTAGGAGAGCTAGGCTCATGGGGTTACGCCTTTTCACTTGCATTGAATGGAAATGCAACAGATTTTTGGTATTGTTTCCTACTGAAAAATTTACAAGTATTTTGGAGATAAAAAGGCACAGTGTATTGATTGCTCTGAGAGTTACAATCATGGGTGTTCTGTGTCTGCACATGACGGAAATCTGTGTGGGCAATGCCAATGAAGATGGTTTTCCATTCGCAAATTCACTGAGCAGGCAAAAGATTAATTTTGACATTTTCTTTACAAATTTTGCACTTTAGTGGGTTTTCAATATTCCGTTTTTTGAAGAGTCTGACTTTTGCATTCAGAATCGTAGTTGATAACACCCATGGTCACAACTCATCACCTGGGACCATTCTACGTGGAGCAGGAATGTTGCTCTTCTAGATGTTTCCTGGTAGTCTGAGAATCTTGGATGCCCTTTGTTCTTCTTACTTTTACATTCTGTAGTTGTCACGCTTTACAAAGGACGTTGCACCATCTCATGACGCAATCAAAACTGTTTTGGGGTGTGTGGGAACATTTCTATGGCACCCCATAAGGGATATAATATTCCAAGTGCAGACAAATACAGACAAGCAGTACCTTGACTCTTGTTTCATTGTCAGTTTGTTTTTAGAACTTGTACATGTATGTAATTTATCTATTCAACTGTCCACTTTCTACAGTGTTATTCATTGTTTTGTGCAAATAAATTTTATCATTCATAGAGAAGTGTTTGTTGCTAATGCTGTGAAGACTTGTTAGTGTAACAGTTTTGGTTTTACACGTCTTGCAACACTGGAAGTGTAAGTGGTAAGGTCATTAAAGGGGAAGGCTACTTCGACTTTTCATGCTATGGCCAATCCTGCCAGAAAGGGACACTTGAATGAATGAATAATGGATCGCATTTTTATACATGTACTGTAGCGCTCAGCGCTTATCCCAATACTGGTTCTATGGGCTTTGCCATCTATTTCGGTACATGTAATACCCTGGCAGGCCAAAGTCACTCAGAAACCATTTCAACTTCATGGGAAGCATACAGTGCAAGTAGCCATTTTAAATTTTCAGAAGCGCTCAAACACTAATATACTGACAAGATCTTTTGCTGCCTAGAGCCGGGTACCCATTCACACCTGGGTGAAAAGAGGAAAAATCCCATGGACAGAATGTGGGGCCGAAGCCAGGATTCGAACCCGCAACCTCCCGATTATGAATCCGGCACTAGATTACTAATGCCTCTTTATTCTGTTATGTCCAAAGTGGCCTCAATAGTGAAGATAATTTATAAAGAAGGGATGCATTCTGGGTGACATTTTGGGGAGCTCTTATTTTGGCAAAAGCCTCCCACCCCCAACACAATAGTATAGTGTGTTAGGCATCCCCTCTTTATTAATTACATATCTTCACTATTTCAGGCCACAACGAGACCTTGGATATGAGGAGGCTATAACTAGGAAACTAGGCAGGTCTCAATGATCTTATACCTATGATTCACTGTATATATAGAGAGATAGATAAAATTATGCTGTATTGTAAGAATCCGTGGTGTAAGTGTTATGCTTAGGCTCTTCCCCTATCACACGGAGGAAGACTTGAGTAATCCTACATTACATGCTGACGAGCATCTGTGTGTTTCTGCTGGGATTTGTTCCTCACAGCCTGGGTTGACTTAAGAGTCGTGGCCCCCCCCCCCCCCCCCCCCCAAAAAAAAAATAAATAATCCCCAACAATACAACAGCAACAAACCAAAAGAATGTGGTGACCCTGTTGGAACAGCTTGCACTGTGCAGGGCCTTCTATGGCAGTGGTAGGCCTATGTGACTTTTTATAGCTTTGCACCTCTTTTTTACAGAATTAGCACCAAACTTGATCTCCTATGCAAAGTGCTTCATTGAAAATTCCTCAATACTGTTGCGATGAAACAATAATCTTTTTTAACAATAATACATACATGTATTAATAAGATGACAGAACGCGGACCCAACAACCCACAATGTAGGAAACAAATTGGATCAATAAGATTAAGATAAAAAACCAACCCCTAAAAACTCACCAGGTCAGCGGTCATTTCCCTCTCTAAAATCAAACGCTAAGTGTAGAAAGAAAATATGAAACACATACTTAATAAGTAATCTTTTTCTTTATTGCACGTATCAAGGAACATTGGAATACAATAGGCTTGGAACTGATAACACAAAAATATCAAGAGAAACTTAATATTGATTCCAGCTCTTCAACTGACGACACAACACTCTCCAAAGGGACATAATCTTTCCTGCAAGAATTGTAGGATAAACATGTAAAAGTTCAGTTTATCAAATACTGAATCTCAAGCAGAGCAAGTCTATAATAGCAAATATTGCTCTTTGAATGAATATGGGAGATGAAAATCTTCCTGGTCCCGAAAGCATCCATGTGTATAAACTATATCAGGGGCTTTTGTGATTGAATGACATGAAAAAGTATGAAGCGCAAAGAAAAAGCAATTCTGGATCTCAAAAATGAAAATGCATGTAGCCTATAGTAAATAGAGTGAAAAGATGTAGGCCTAACTACATGTATTACCACTATACATTATATATTTTTTAGATTATATTTGCTATATTGATGATATTCAAAAAACATTTTTTTGACTCTACTTCAGTCGTCATGAAAACCTTTGTAGCCTACCTGATCATTCAAGTGCTCTTTTTTGCCATTTTCTATTCCTCTCATTAAAAGCTATTTGTTTCTGTCTCTTAAATGACCTTACAGTGTTGGAAAGTAATACATGTACATACATGTATAAAAATGGTAGCCAAACAATCAAAACTGAAAATGCTTTACTTAAAGACACATATGCTCCTCCCCCACCAGGGAATTGAACTTGGGTCTTCTGTGTGATGGGCGAAGAGCATAACCATTACATCACAGATGCCGGTTTTCATAATTGTGTATGTTAACGTGATTCCCTTTGAAAGTTTCAAAAACTGAAAAATCAACAAAAGTACAGGTTATTCTTTTTATATTGATCACTCCTAAATTGAAATAACACAAAGACCGTAAGAGATAGAAACATATTGTTTTCTACCAATTAAACCTAACTCATTTAATTTTTTTGGGGCCCAAAATCAACGGATTTCATGAATACACTGTGCGACAGTGCCAGTTTGCGTGAGCAGACCCTGATTTTTAGCGCATAGAAATTACTCTAATCAGCCATTTACCAAGTGCGTCATGTGCGTTTACAAAGCAGATCGTACGCTTGCACTTACAGTTCTGAGACAATTCTAACTGGGCACAGCAAAAAAAAACCACATTCTAAAACTTAATCAGAACTTGGTATCAAAACTTGGTATGCGATAATGAGAATTGCTACAACAAAGATAGTAAAAAGTGAACGACATGCAACTTGCATTGCGCCCCATCAAATGAAAAAGACAACTTCATTAATTTGATACTCCCAGAAACATCTACCTCTTTCTAGCTTCAAACAATAAAACTCAAATTTCTCTTTCGTAAGACATGAAGGCCGAGCTTCTTAGACATAACTCTTGTTGGAAAAACATCTTTCTATTGCCTTACGATGGTTCCAAGTAGTCCTTCCCTTTGGTATACCAGTGCACTGTTTTGACGCCGTGACCTAAAAAGGGTCTTGTTCCGCTAACTGCTTTTTAAAATGCCTTCTCTATCAACATAATCTTATTAACTACCCAAGATAAAACTTAAATGGACTGAGTCTAGAATCCATCAATATAAAAAACCCACCCTGTATATTGCCTATCATGCAGAAGACCCAAGTTTGATTCCTGTGTAGGGACGGGCATTTTTCTATTGGGATCCGGCCTTCTCAGCCCGGGCTGACCCTGCCAAGCAGGGTGATGTACGTGCAGCCCATCTCTTAAATGACTTTCCTACAGTGTTGCAAGAGATATTAAGCCCAAACCAAACTAGATCTCGCCAAATGGTGGCTAAAGTAAGATAATTTGCTGCTCTATAGAGCCTTCTGCTTTGACAGCAAAGTGTTTGTATGTAACTGGACAACAGAGAGGTATCATATTTAGTGATGGGTGAAATGCAGACTTTATAGAAGCCATCTTGAAGTTGGGCAAATCTCATTAAGGGGCTATAATAAAAAAAAATAGCTGGGAGAAAGGCAGAAGACTTCCTTTTCTGTATTTTGTTTGTCTTTAACCTCTATATCAGTGGTTCCCAAACTGTGGGTCGCGACCCCCTTGAAGGGGGTCG